>WEIV01000136.1:55317-70635 GCA_013390005.1 Calyptomena viridis
CCAAAAGAAATTGTACAAATCAAGTCTTCTAAATGTTTCACCAGGACTGCTTTAAAAATACATAGAAAAGCTGAATATATATTTCCTACACTTATTACTACCTATAAAAAGGCATTATTCTGAAAGGATCATGTAGAGAATTTAAATGAAATAGATAACTAGTATGAGTGCTGGTGCTAAGCTCCCAGGAACCCTCTTCAGCAGGAGGTGAGACCACATAGGCAAAGGGATGTCATCACTGTGTCTGCATGCCTTTGGTCCCTTGGGATTTAACATGGATGGAACAGCTTTCAAGAGCAGTTAGTGTGCCAGGGGACCTCTGCTAGTTATTTGGAGGTCATGATGATTGGTATTGGCTTTGTCTTTATGATCCNAATAAATCACATCAAGAGCACTTTGGTGGCAGTTTGTCAATGCAGGGTCATTGACAGCTTCCATTAGCAACAAGTGCTGTTTCTGAGTAGAGCACAGGCTGTAGATAAAGTAGGACAAAATCTGAATAAATGGTGGGCTTGGATTTTAGCCTGATTTCCTAAGGAAATGAGGCTAGTGTNCTGCCAATGACACCTTTTTAAGAGGGACTGGCAAAGTTAAGGGCAGTGAAAAGAAGGCACTTGGGTTTCTTAGTAGGCTTTTGCCATTTGACACNGGCTAGTGTGATCTTTTTGTGCATGTCTGTCTGTCTGCCTGCAAAGTCATCAGAACTTGTAGGTCAATTTCAACCAAATTTGGCAGAAGGATAGGAGACCTCAAAGATAATAATTGTTTCTGAAGGTTTTGTGAAAAGAAGTGGCTGAATAGAGGTTAATAAATCAGGACATGTCATAGCTAAGGGGAGAATATTGTGTGAACTCACACCTGATTAAACAGTAGAGAATACATGAGATCGAGAGAGAACAAGAGAGATTACTAAATGTTCTGCCCATAAGAAAACTTTCACAGGGCAAGGAAAAAGTGCTGCTGTAGCTTGAGGGATTACTCCCTACTGAATAGCAACATCCTACAGCAAATAATCAGTGCTTAGCCTTGTAACCATGAGATATAAATCCACTGGAAATTAGGCCATTAATTCCAATGCTCACAGAACTGTTTGCTTTTAATTGTAACAAGTTGCATGTAAATGTCTGCAGCTGTCAATAATCAGGAGAAAGCATGTTGCCTTTTGCTATTAATAGCAGTTGTATAATTGCTGAAAGAGTTTACATGAAATTATTTTTCATTTTGGCAACTACAAAGTGACAAGTGATCTGAGCCATGTGATTCATTAGCTGAATAATCCTGAATTATCATGACATGCTAAATATCATGAAGTGAATGTGCACAGTAGTGTACTTATTTGGCCTAAAAAAATATTCTGTCCCCTAGGGAGATACGTATACATGTCTGAGTTGTAAAATGTAAAAAAATTTTGCTACTTCTCTCACTTGTACTCTTTAGGAAGATATTGCCAAAATTGCTCGATGTTCTGAGTGGTCCAGCTCATAACACCATCAAAATAATTGCAGGTATAAACTGTGTTGGGAGTTGCCACATGTCTATAGTTGTAGAGAGAGCCCAGCTTTCTCATTTAATATTTTTCCCTAGGAAATTAGACGTACGTTTTTTAACTTTGCTCACTGCTCACTTTTCTGAAGGCATATGAAGTGGGATGGACATTCTCTTAACATCACAGAAAGGATGCATGAGTTTGTTGTGGGCTCAAAGGACAGCTCTTTCACGTTTACAGGATGATGATATGCATTTTGCAAATACAGTCTTGATAGAGATAAGAGCATATAGCTTCAGGGAAAAGAAGCAAAATGGGTGAGAGTCCAGCTGTTCTGGTAGCACTCCATCATTTATGTCTATAGTTCCACCTTTTCCTCTTAGAAGAAGATATGAGAGATCAGTGTACCTTATGTATGAGGAGAAGGGTGAGCTGACTCATGCCCTTCCTTCCTCAACCTTCCCCATTCTTCAAGTCTAGCACAGAGTGCCACCAGACACAGTCTCTCACATGGCTTCAAACTGCTGCTTGTTCTAGCTAATATAATTCTTACACTAGTGCCAGAAGAGCAAGTCTGTGTTACACTGCTGATGGAAAAAGGGTGAAACATTTCAGGAGATTTGATACAACAAATGTGTTACGCAGGATTGTTTATAGCTTACAAAGGTAGCCACTCTGACATTAGAAAATGCAGGTTGGTCACACAACAGTAACGTCTGTGCTGTGCACCTGAGTTAAGATATTTAGCTATGTGCTTACAAGCTGTTTCTCTGCCAGGCTTTTACCTGATTTTGTACACAGGTTGAATGTTTATAAATTTCAAAGACTCTGTAAAAATCTTATTTCTAGACTTTAAAGTGCTCGGATTTGCAGCCTTAATTAACTCTGTCTCAAGGGCTTTTTTCCCAGAAAATATAAAGAAATGTATAAAACAGGCCTGCCTGTGTTTCTGTGCATACATGTGTATACACACAGCACCATACAGACTGTTATGCGGAATATTAACTCCATACTGACCAGGCTCAGCACATACATACACATAGATTAGGAAAATTTTGCTGGTGTTCTTGAGTGCTTACATGCACCTAAACTACTGAACTATTTATGCATATTATTCTTCTGTGATCTGCACTGTGTATATTTTGAAAGAATGGAAAAAATTCTATTTTGTGTAATATCTTACTACAAAAACCTGTTCAATTAGTTCCTACTATCATTTCCTCTCTAGTCTCAGTTATCCATTTCTTTAATATTTGTAATCTTTGCTAATGATATTGAATAACATTTAACAAATGTTTAGACAGCTTTGCTCAGAATCCAGTTGAAAGCTTCATGAGATATTCTGGAAGCAAGGAAAAGCATGAGCTTAATGAACATAAAGGGACAAGAGTGAAAGCAGAGTGGAAATCTGCATTCCTGNAGGTGGAAAAGAAAATTATATTTTTAAACAACTCTCTTAAAATGTGGAAGGTATAGTACATACCTACATAGTTCCTGTCATAATGAGAAATCTTTTTGTTAGCTCCTTATACACAGATATTAGCAATCCATTAATTAAACAAATTTAATGCAGTAGATGACCATGCAGTAGATATGGGGAAGGCTAAATCAGGGGAGGGTCTTGTAGGTAAACAAATTTGTGTCTGTGATACAGTCTAAAGTTGTTTTTTCTGAATTAAACAAGTTTTTAAGGTAGAGGGGAAAAATCATCAAGCTTGCTGGTAAATGAGTACAGAACATCTAGACATGATGGACTGAAATACGAAGAATATCTAACACAGAATCATGGAATAGTTTGGGTTGGAATGGACCTTTAAAGGTCATCTAGTCCTACCTCCCCTCCTCTAGAGTGCCAATAAGATTTCTCACTATGCTTTGTCTCTCCTTCAATGCCAGTGACAAGATTTTTCTCACGCTGCAGTCTAATTACTAGCAGAACTGGCAGGATTTCAGCTGGTACGGTATCTACAGGGTTGTTAAAAAGGAGAATGAGGGAGAAAGAAAAAAGACGCTTAAGAGACACTTGAGAGAAGATCAAATAATTTCTGGTGGTAAGGGAGGCAACAGAATTAAGTACTTCTAATGAAAGGATCATTTAAGAATCCTAACTGATGATGTCTTTTACTCTAGGTGTGCAGAAGGCTATTTTGGACAACCTCTAATACCAGGTGGATCATGCCAGCCATGCCAGTGTAATGACAACCTTGACTTCTCTGTTCCTGGCAGCTGTGACAGCTTGTCTGGTGCTTGTCTGATATGTAAGCCAGGTACAACAGGCCAATATTGTGAGAGGTGTGCTGATGGATATTTTGGCAATGCTCTTGATGCAAGGAACTGTCAACGTAAGTCACAAACTTTTACAGCTCCTGACAATATTGATCTACCCTATAACTGTGTTCCTGAGAGGAAGATTGTGCCTCCCTCTGTATGCGTGAGCAGGAGAATGATACAGCATACTTACACCTCTAGTAATGATACTGTGCATCTGCATTTGGAAAGGGAGACTTTAAAGTAAATAGAACCTATTAAAAATGTAGTTGAAGCAGACATGAAAAAAACTAACAGGGAGAGTGTAACATTATGTGTACACAAAAGGTTATACTAAATGTCAGACCTACGAAAATAAATACAAATAAATGGAATCTATTCACTAAAAATGCTATAAGCCATCCAGTGAAATCCTGTTAAGTAGTGAGATTGGTGCTGAAAGGAGGCAGTGATATTTCAGTTACTGTAGGGGCCAGCTGTGGCTGCACTTGTAGCCTCCTTCCCACCTACATGACCCCAGTAAGAATCTCCCACCTACAAAGCAGAGTCTAAAATCTCTAGACAAATTTTCTAAAGTGCTCTGGAGAAAAATACCTGGCACTGCAGCAAGCTACCACTTCTCAGCTGAGCAGTGGCATGCTTTTTAATTATCAGCCCCAGCTCATACTTCCCCATAGTGATTGCAAAAAATATTGAGAGGAGATGGAAGATTTGGTAGGAACAAGTGCTTTTGCTTCTGTAGGAGTCAATGGCTCTCTCTGAGCCATTACTGGCACAATTCAGAATGCAGAACACATGCTTTTAACTTAAAAGCATTTTTCGTGTACCCTTCCATCCTATTCTGAGAAATGGAATAAAATAGGTTATACACTGTCCTGAAAGATCAGAATATTTTATTTTACTGTCACAAGGATTTAATCCTTTTTGATCCATTGGAATAAACTCAGAGTATCTCTACTGAGTACATAGGTGTTATAACAGGTTAAGATAGAAGTAAGGATAGAAGTATAAGAGCTGGAGCATTGTCTAACTGCTGTCTGTGTAGGAACATGGAGACCATATCTTCAGTATGTGTTGCAGGCGTGGTAGTCTGAGACAGTAGCATCAGTTTCCAGAACTTACTCTATTAGTGACTTGCAGTTTGAAAGTGAAAATACTGGGTTCTGCTGGACCACCTAAGAGTGCATGGGACCAAACAAAATGCTGAACATCACCAAGTTTCTCAGCTAAGGCTAATAAACACTGATGAATGCAAAGTTGTCTATAACCATCAAGACATACACCTGTGTAAAAGCTTTCTGTACTTTACACAATTTGTACCATCACATATGTTCTCTGCACAAGTTAACAGGTCATGATGAATGATGTCACATAAGTTAGAATACTAAGTGTGTAAAATGATTTAAAAAGAAGTGTATTTCAAAAACTTGGCTTCCAGTAGCATGTCATCATTCCTGAGGTATCAATAGAACTGTCGTTTTGACCATTTCCACAGCAGTGGCAGCTCCATGAGAAAGAGATGTAAAATGAGGACAGTTCAGAAAACATACAATTAAAAAAAAAGGTATTACACATATATACATATTTAATGTTGAATTGCAAGCTTTGCTTTTGTTGTTAGTATCACTGACAAAGAGAGCCTCCTAATGTATTCACAGCCTTGGGCTTGCAGTTACCTTATATTCATCTACTCTCTGTCTTTCATGTGGGTTTTCTTTTTTGCATATGATTTTTTATTTCCTTTGCAGACTTCCATGAAGTTTGCCCTGCAGCTACAATATCAGAGGGACTGTGCCTTTACTTCGTTGTTTTCAATTTCGTTCCTTATTAGAAAGCCAAATCCAAGAGTATTGCAAAGCATGAATTTTCTTTCAAATTATTGTTTGAAATGTTTCTTGCTCTTTCTCAGTGCTGTTGTGTGCATTAACCATTTCAAATGACAGTACAGTTTTATAACATCACGGCATCTCTGAATTTTTTGGTGTATCTATACAAAATCATAAATCTAAGAACAATGAGCAAATGTCCTGGGCATATTTGGTTTGATTTGATTCTAGCAGGTTGTTTTTTGGAGTGAAACAGCACAGTGTGCTGAAGCAAATACCTGGAGGTTGTACTGATGGTAATAGAGCACAGTGTCATGAAATGAATTAAAGCAGATATTCAAGTATGCCTATGTTCCAGTGCATAGGTACTACTGTAGGAGGAGAATAACCTACTGTTGTAGGTTGATCATAAATATATGCTCATAGATATTTATACAAATTTAGAGAGAATGAAGGGTCTTGACCAATGTCATTTTGAAAGAAAGTAAGATTAATTTCTCTGACAGGCTATATTGTATTGTAACAGCCATCTGGAGGTTTTGCACAAGAGCTAATTTTCCCAGTAGAGGTGATTGAATGAGAAGGCTTTAGGTGAGATATATGCAATTTGTCAGAGTGAGTAACAGTTTATTAGATGAATAGCCCTGACTTTACATTTCTTCTCCATGTATGTACGACCAGAGCCAAGAAAAACAATCAAAGTCTTGGAATTTCAAATTCTCCCTTACCACTGCATTTCACTCAGTCACCTGTGACTGAGTTAAGAGTATACAGGATAGAAGAGATAAATTATGGATTTATTTAGTGTTGAAAACTGAGAGTGAAAGGAAAAGATAAGTGATGTTAATTACATCAGAAGTGGTTTTAGGTGTTTTTTAAAAGATATATTACGAAACTTCTGAAGATGTCACATGACTGGTATGAATAGCAGAACCAGCATGTTTTTGTTACCTATTCCAGAATTTTTACAAACATTTGAGAAACAATGCTATAAGCAGAATAGCAAGTCATAAAATCGGTTTCATTCAAAAGAAGCAGCTTTTGCAGAATACCTCAAAAGTGGGGAGGAAAAAACCCCACACTGATCCTTTCAATTTATAATTGGATATTGTGAATTAGTAAGTCCAATGAAGTAATGAGGAAGGTCCTGTTGTAATAATCTATATATATAAAAAATATACCTGCTTTTGTTCACATAGCACCATTTGACATGTGAGTATGCGACTACCATGTGTTCACAGTCGGGACTCAAGTGTTTCTTAAAATGAAGCTGTCAGGTTGAGGGAAAAAACCAACACATGCAGTCAGGGCACTGCAGGAACACAAAATGTGGACTGGAACCCAAGTTTACAGAGTAGATTGATAATCAGTGTAGAGATGTGGATTTGTTCCCCTCTGGGGGGGAAAAAAGGGGATATGCAGGAACCAGCTCATGCTGATGGAATCGCTGACTGCATGGTTATAGTCCCGGTGATACCAATTGTGATACCAATCACATCCTTCTTCTCTACTGTGAGTGCTAAAGGGATTTTTTCCTCATCTCTACATGGCAAAAGGAGTGTGTTTGAAGGACTTAAAGGGTGATAGAAATCTTCCCCAAAATTTCTTTTCTCCTAAGACATAAGAATTTAGGACTTAGGAACACTGTTATTTTCCTCAACAAACAGCATTTTCATTGCCTTTTTAAATTTTTAAGAAAGCACTGTGTTGAGTTAGGCTGGTCGGTTGGGTTACATTTCCTCTGGAAACTGTGATGCTGTTGCTGAGACAGAAATCCTGGACAGTCATGGTAGCAGATAATCCTTGGTGTCTTTTTCAGCTGTACTCTAGAATGCTGTCTGGAGGGTGAGGGCATTACTGCCCTTGTAGAGAGGTCCTGTGAGTCAACATTGTTCTGGGTCCTCAGCCTGCCAATATTTCCTGATTTCCTGCCAATATTTCCCTGACATTAACAGGGAGTGGACTCCAGGGCAGCAGAACCAGCGTGCAGAGCAGTAACACTCCCACTGGCCATAGCTACATCCTGTACACACCATCTCTGTACCATGTTTGTTGTTGTTTTTTTATCTGTAAACATCCTGCTGATCTGAGAGGAGCATTTAAAACAAGTTGTTAATGAACATGAGACAAAATTTCTGACTGCAATAATTTGGAACAAAATTCTGCATTAACATGGGTAGGTTAATGTGTGTTGTCAGTGTATGGGAATGACACCTTCCTGCTTTACTCAGGCTGGTTGTTTCTCAGAGTGGCAAAAGGTGCACTGTAAACATTTGGCTATTAGATTTAGCTTCAGAAAACACATTAATATCTCCTTCTTCTTCCTTTGCAGCCTGTCACTGTCACATCAATGGCTCCTTCTCGGAGATATGTGACTCTCGGACAGGCCAGTGCCAGTGTAAAGCCAACATAATTGGACGCCGGTGTGACGTCTGCAAAGTGAGTGGCAAGAAGTGGTATTTCTTTTCAGCTCTCTTCCCTGTTTGTCATAACAAAATATCATTTGGTTTTGGATAGAGGTTTTTTTTGTTGTTCGTTTTTCACTTAAAGATTGTATATAGATTGTTCTTACGTAGAGAAAGGTAACATGGTTGCTTTTTAAATGTTTTCTGATAGTTTTCTGGAACAAGACAGAACATTGGATTTACATGCAGTGAGTGTATTTTAAGCCTTACTGTACAGATAAGTACATTTGTATAAACAGTATATACACTTAATATTATGAATGTTTGATATAAATAAATTATTTAAAAATATTGCAACTTTGGGGAATAATCCCTCTATGAAGAATGTTGCATAATGTCTGATAGCATCCGATTAAAAAAAAAAGTAGGATGCTAGTTTTGTTCTGCTATGAATGTTCTGCTTTTATGTTTTTTTTCCTTAGGGTTTCTTCTTGTATTGTCCAAGCAATGTATTCTTTTTTGGTGAAAGTGTTTTTTGCTTTGATGTTGTTTTCCTGTCTCATAAATCACTGCAGAAAAACATTGTTTCGTGAACTTTCACGTAATTGTCTTCAGGCAGCCAAGGGATATGTTTTTAGCTGGCTGCATGTTTCTTTAGCTCAGTGTAAGGAGTTGTGGATTAGGCCTGTGTCCTCAGAATACCTCCACCTGTGTGTAATTTAAAGCACAAATAATTCTGCAGAAATCAAAAGGATCATTTTCACCATTTAAAATTGTGTAATTTCTAAAGTGGTTTGTTCACACTGCATTTTCAATAGCACTTAAAGAGTCAGTTCAAAGAAAAATTACTGGTGTCAATGGAATTTGCAGATTGTATAATGTACCTAGCAAATAGCTCAAGCTTGTTAATATAATACTGGTGGTTAATTGGAATTAACCTTTGTTTACTACTGTGTTTACTCTTGTCTTTCTTCCTGTGCTCTATTATGTGGTGTTAAGTTTCCTTATCTTCACTTTCTAACAATGTTTACTTTTCATTCTTAAAGCCTGGGTATTTCTGGGCCCCAGAAAAGCTGTTTTGTATACCCTGTGGCTGCAGTGCTTTAGGATCCAGGTCACTGCAATGTGATATGTTGGGAAGATGTATCTGCAAATCAGGATTCATGGGCAGACGCTGTGAAATCAGCAGACAGGTGCCTAAATTGCCAGAAAATGTAGGAAGCAGTCAGCAGATTCGAGTACCCCCTCGGATGTGGGGTGCCAGCAGTGCCAGTGGGTGCCCACGAGGTGCTTACCAGCCTGCGACTCTGGTAATGAGAAACTGTGTGCATTGCATGGGCTGAAGTCTCATATTTGCTTGTGTTTGAAGCTCACACAGATTGGGGCTTTTTTAAATGTGCATGCTACAATGTAAGAAATTCTCAAGAAACAGGCTCAGAAGAGAGGCAGCCTAGAAACATGCTTCCTCAATCCTAGGGCTTCTCATTGTGCAAATGGTGATATTGATGAGAAATCAAATACCAGAATAAGTCCCCAAACAGCTCCGTTAGCAGCGGTATGGACAAAATGTGTTGGAGATGTACATAAATTAATCAAATCAATGGGGTTTTCTTGGCCCTTGGCAGCATAAGACAATTTTCTTTTCTAACAATTCAAGAATCAATAGCTGAAGGAGTTTGTGAAAAGGATCAGCCTCAGAGGCAAAGAGTTAAGATCTAATTTTGAAATATCAAATATAACTGGTGTTAAATGTTCTCATTAGTGAGTATGGCCAGTTGTGAGCCACTTTTAACTCAGTGCAGTGCCAGTTATTTGAATGTAATCCCCAAAATAACGAGTGTTCATTGCTTATCATATACCAACAAAGCTACTTATTTCCTAAAATGAAGTAATTGTGATGCAACTGCTTCTAACAGAGCAGCGTTTTAGGAATGTTGTTTTTTTCTCACTGCAACATGTAACCTCCACACTTATCACACCCAATCCAAAAAGTACCTGGCAGTGTTTTTCCTCCTCAGCTAGACTTTAGGACCCATGCTGTATTCATTCACATGGATTCCTTTGGAGAAATGAGCTTTTAGCCATTAAACTTGCATTAGGTTACTGTATTGCCCGAATGAACACTCGACATACACTGATGGGGGCACAATATAATAACATATTCAGAAAATTCATTGTATTTCCTCACTGTAATCCAGGATCTTACCTCTTGTTCAGTAAATGTGATTCTTAGAATTTCTGTTGGAAACAAGCTTTGCTGAGGACTTAACTTGGGGGTGCATCTTGAGTTTTGCATGACTGATCAAAATGCCTTTGCACAGACCTCCTTACAGAATGCAACCCAGCATGCAAGTGATCTTTTCTGACTTAATGGGATGTGGAGTGCTGGTATCAGACTTTCTCTGACCTTGACCTTTATAAACAGAATGTATTAGATCCTATCAAACTTTATACTGAGAACTGACGTGCATGCTGTGCATTCGTTACTTAACCGTGTTAATCTGAATGTCTGTCCTGAGATTCTGCATATTCACATTTCTGTGTGTTTCTTCCTATGTAAAAGAAATCTTTAGAGCTAGTCATATATTTAATTGAACCTTGGATTTTAGTTATATGAGCTTGAGTATTTTTCTCTCTGTTACACTGTGTTTTGTCATAAAAAATATGAAATTGGCAAAACATTTCAATATAGAATTTGGAAATGAAAATCAGAATAACTCTTTATTACATGTATAGTCAAGCATTTGCTTAGGTTCATATAATTCTTCAGGCCAAATTCAGACCATAGATGTGGTCCTGTATTCTAATAGCTATCAGCAGATTGTGTGGGTGTGGAACTTCAGTATTAATCTGAGAGATCAGATTTCAGGAATTCTACATGGAAAGCTTCTGAAGTCTCTGGAAATTCACTGATACAAGAGGTTAGGGCTTCCATTGTGGAGCAAATCCGTGTAAAATTTGAATCATAGAATCATTAAGGTTGAGAAAGGCCTCCAAGATTATCAAGTCTATCCTTTGATTGCCACCTCGTCAACTAGATATAGCACAAAGTGCCCTGGCCAGTCATTTCTTGAACACCTCTGAGGTGGTGACTCTACCACTTCCTTGGACAGCCTATTCCAATGCCTGACCACCATTTCAGTAAAGAAATTTTTCCTGATGTCCAACCTGAGCCTCCCCTGGCACTGCTTGAGGCTATGTCCACTTGTCCTGTCTCTAGCTGCCTGGGAGAAGAGTCTGCCCTCAACTTGCTACAACCTCTTTTCAAGTCGTTGTAGAGAGCAATAAGGTTTTCCCTGAGCATCCCTTTCTCCAGGCTAAACAACCCCAGCTCCCTCAGCCACTCCTCATATGACTTACTCTCTGGACCCTTCAACAGTTCCATTACCCTTCTTTAGACAAGCTCTTGGCAAGCTCCAGCACTTCAATGTCTTCCTTGTAATGAGGGGCCCAGAACTGGAGGAAGTACTTGAGGTGTGGCCTCATCAGTGCTAAGTACAGAAGGACAATCACATCCCTAGTCAAAGTCAGTGCAGCTCCACTGATTTGAAAAATCTACTGATTTATAGTAGGTAAGGATCTAACACCTTATGCCTAGATCACACAGTACATTGTAAATATTTTCCACTTTGTTCTATTTATATTCATTAGCAGTGATCTTTTTAATATCTCATTTTTCACTTGTTGCTTTTCTAACAAAGTCTCTGATAGATTTTAGTTAAATGTTGTAATATGAATTTCAAGCAAAGTTATTTGTATAATTTGGGTTGGGGATTCTTTGAAAATCATCATGCCCAAAAAAAAAGGTAGACAAGTACTCCCATATTAAAACACTCTAGCTCGAGACTGAGTTTGGAATTTGAACATCAAGTATAGTTTGCTCCTAGAAGCCTCTGTTGGCTGGTGCAGTGAAACCTGTGAGGTCTGTTGGTTGAAAGTTTTGTGCAAAACTCCATATTACAGTATGCAAATGAATGTGTGTCTTCCCCTCTTCACAAGTATACTTTTTGCATTCCACTAGTGAAGTTAAGGAGGAAATTTATTACTGTAGTTGATAATATCTACTCTGGTTCTGTAGAAGCTTTATATGAATCATTGCAAAAAAAGGAAAGCAAAGAAAGAAAATAGAAGAGAATCAAAAGCCTGGTCAAAAGACAGTTTTTATCTTAAAAATATATAATTCCCATTATTTGTTTGTATTGCACACAAATGCATTGTATCTATGTTCTTCTGAAGTTATTCCTATATATTATTCAAAAGGAATGCCCTCAAGTTACAGAATACTGTATATAGACATTGCTTCTGCTCAGAGGAGATAAAATCTACTTGTTCAGAGGCTTTCCAGTTGAAGCAATCTCCATTCTTAGCAAAGAATTTGAATTCACTCTCTTAGCAACAAACTCTGACAAATGCTTACAACCAGACACAGGGTATGTGTATGGTGCTGAAATACATTCCATTCCAGGTAAGAATTGTACTTAAGGAAACACAACATCAAAAGAAATGCATTGCATTGCAAAACATCCATTATAGCATCAGGTAACATTCTGATATTTTTATTCTTTCCTAGCTGTGTAGGACGTTTAGTGCCCTTGCTCTAGGATTTTACCACTACAGTTCAATTTGTTAAGAGTAGTGTTTCAGTGATGAAGAGGAAAGAGCTACCCTGATCTCCCTACACTCTCAGCTTTTCCTCTTTTCTCCTAGTAATCATTCCATGTACTAACTGCTCTTTCTCTCTCTGTGGCAGCCTGGAACATTTGGCTTGCAATCTTCAAGAGGATGTGTTCCCTGCAACTGCAATTCTTTTGGTTCCAAGTCCTTTGACTGTGATGGAGATGGACAGTGTTATTGTCAGCCTGGAGTGACAGGAAAAAAGTGTGACCGCTGTGCACATGGATTTTACAACTTTGAAGAGGGAGGCTGTACTCGTATGTAAATTTTTTGCACCGAAGTGCAGATTTATTTATTTATTTGTTTAATTGTTCCTAAGATTCTAGATTGGCTTTTTTTGGATTGCGTAACAATTTTCTTGACAGCTTGGTATGTTCATAGACAGCCTTATAAATCGGTCAGTTGGAAAGGATGGTGACTGGCAAGAACAAAAGACCCAAGCAATTTCTGCTGTTTTATGATCAGTTTATGACTAATCTACTATCTTTAGAAGGAACAGGAATGTCTTTTACTCCAAATATTGTCTGCCAAAAAAAATTCTATGAAGTTCCTGTAATTTGCTTATGTTAAGGGTATCATAGAAATCTGATTAAAGTTCTTGGCAAATCACATCAGCTTGAAGGGGTGTGAAAAGAAAATAAAAACAAAACCACAAACCCCCTTTGCTTTAGTTTTATCCCAAACCTTTTTTAATAATGCAATCCTTTTCTGTACAGCAATATTTAGTTTCTTGCTTACTTGTATACTTATTGTGTACAACAATATCTTCAGGTAAATCTATCTGCTATGTCCCTTATGTAAACACATGAAAAGTTTGTTTTTCTAGATGCTAAAACTCTAGCATTGGACATAAATATATCCAGCCACTTCCTTACATTTATTTTTGCCCTTTTGGGCATTAGGTCAAAGACTGAAATGGATTCTTACTGTCCCTGAAGTAGTACAATCTACTATATAAAAAAGAATCTAATCAATAGGTTTCCTCACAGGAAAATATCCATCTTTGCTAATAGATTAGATTTGCTAAAAATTATCTTTGCTAATAGAACTGTATTCTTAAAGTCTCACAGGTTCATTTATGTGTGATCTCAGGACACATAGATGTCTTGTGTGACTGACTGCTGGGATGCCAAAACCAGGCTATTATTCTTCAGGCATAAACTGTATTCTTTCCAAAAGCAGAAATCACCATTATCAGTAATCTGTTCTTCATTCTGTCCTATCCAGAATTGCAGCAAAAGTAATAAGCCTAGCTCTGTAGCTTTTTTTACTCCTCTTTTTTTTTTTTTTTTTAATAGAAGGACCGTCAAGGCCTCAAAACCCACATTTGTGCAGCAAAATTCAATTTTACTTATAGCGTGGATAAATCTTTAGACAGAGTGGGTTATAGATTATGTCTGAAAACATTGCTCTGTAGTATTGTCTCCCATGTTCGAAAAACATTTACAACCTTGAAAAGTGCAAACACATTGACACCTCAGAAAAGGGAAAGATTGGTTCCCAGGCTCAGCGATGAAAGAGCTTGAAATAAAACGCAAATGATAACTGTAGTCCTGAAGCCTTTAGCACATATATGGAATAAAAAAAAATACTTTAGTTTGTGATTAGCCTCTTATTCTTACATTTCACAGTTCAAAAGCACATCACTATAGTGAACCAAAACAAAATGTTGCTAACTTAATACACTTGGGGAAGGAAAATGAGAGGGCTGTTAATAAGATTTCACATTACAATTTTAACTGCTCTCTTGGCAAACTTTGAAATGACAGATTTTAAGAAATAGTGATGAAATGGTAAAGTACTGTAAATCCATTCAATATTTTAAATACAAATATATCAGCCTGTGGTCATCAAATGTTTAAAATAGCAGCAACAGCTAAAGATATTCAGAATGTTCAGATTTTTAAAAGTTACTAAGTAAATAGAACAGATGGAGAGGAATCCTGTTTTCAACATGCTGTTTTTTCCCCGCTTATTTTTAGTGGGCTTCTTATGTGTCCTTCAAATGACAAAACATAAGGAATTAAATTATGAATCACAAAGAAAATCAGAAATTTAATAAAAGTATATCAAATCGTGCTAGAAAAGTACAGGAAAATGAATTCCATAGTGACAGTTACGTATCAAATAAAATATTGGACCTCTTTTATCTAGCATTTATCCAAAAGGAATATAATTTGATTTTTTTCTTGTGCAATAAAACCCCATAAATCATAAAAAACACTGTAAAGCATCATCAGTTAGTGTTGACATTTTAGCAGCAAAGATACAAAAGAGATTTCTATGTCACTATTGCTGGCAACAAATGTGTCATTTTTTTTTCCTTTTTTTTTTNCTCCATGTCTGCTAAGACAATTTTCTGTAAGACCTGGAAGCCCATAGAAGAGCTGTCATATCTGAAAGCCTCAGTCTCCCAATGAGATGTATTCTGAAACATCGTCAAGCCACAGTGTGTCAAAAGATTTTAAGTAGCATGTAACACATCCTGTTCTTGTCATGATGAAGGCAAAACTTGCTATCTTCTTTGCAACAATTACCTTATTTTGAAAGCATTGATGGGGAAAAAAGTAAAGGTGTCTTCTTGCGGAGCTCTATGAGTTCTATCTTTGCACTTGTCTTGTTTTCTAGAGTAGTTCTGAGTTGAAGTATTTCATACAGT
>WEIV01000136.1:85309-101086 GCA_013390005.1 Calyptomena viridis
CATTTCAGAATGTGAAATGTTATGACAGTAGGACTTAGCAAAAAGTTCATCGGATCTTTCTGGTAACTCTCCATCTGGGGTCATAACCTTGCATATAATACTGTATTTGATTTTGGAGGCTGTTAGGTTACAACAGATTTTTATGATCTGTCTAGTTACATAGTATTTACCACATGGCATGTGAGACTTTAAGTAGAATATAGCAGGAATACATTTTTTTTTGTCCAAGTTAGCACCTTGAATGATTTCAGTGGAAGTTTTATGTAAGACTACAAAATAAATCCCCCGAAATGTTTTTAAAGGTTAGTGGAATATTCCCTTGTATAAGAATTGAAGGCTTTTATTAAAAATAAGCTCAGACCATCTAAAGGACAATATTTATGCTCAACTTTAAACATATGTTTGAATTAAGTGACTTATAATAAAACATTTGTTTAAATAGAGTGTTAGGTGCTTTCCAAATAAGGGCCCTGTACTAAACTAGTAAAGCTTCACTTTCTACCTGACCGTGCATAGTAGGAAAGTATAAAGCAAAAGGAACTGTGAATGAGAGGAGAAAAATATATATATGAAATATTTTTAGATATTTTTTAGGTTTTTATTAGTGCTTTAATTTCAATTGTAAAGTTTAAAAGATGCAAGTAAGTGATAAACAACAGGAAGAACATTTTAAAATAAAGTTAAAGTAGCAGCAGCAATTGGAAGCATAAAAATAGCTTAGTTCTAGTGTTAGCATTGTATTAGCTATATAGTTTAGCAGCAATGTTAATGTTGTTTCTGCTTCAAAGCTGCAGCATTACTAGTGATTTAGAGATTTCTGCTCAGAATCCAAACCCAAACATTTTTCTTTTGTATTGTTCATTTTGTTGCCTCATTTTCACATTCACTGCTCTAAATGGAAACATTGCTTTTATTAGATTTTGTTTTGTAACTGGGTGTGGTAATAAATTCATTTGAATTGGAAGTATGCTTTCAATTTGACTGGGAATGATTTCAATATTCCTGACAGTGATCAGGTAACAGTTGTCTGACTGTTGCCTAATAGACAATTTCTAAAAATCAACAAAGCCAGACCTTCCTTAAGTAACATTTTCACACAAACAACAGGTAGATTTGTGACCCTAGAGTGTGTTGTTATGTAAACACAGCTTTTTGACAGTAAACAGTTTCTCAGCCTTGCCTCAGCCTTGAAAATGGGGAGGCAGATTTTATTTTTTTTCCATTAAATGTACAGAAATTTTAATGTAAGCTTAAATTGACATCTGAGATCCGAGTGATTTTGCCCTCCTTATTTTCAGTCTTCTATTTTCACCTGGCTTTTTTCCCTCAGTTTTTTTGTTCAATTTCCTTGCTCCACTGAACCCCTCTCTTCAGGTAATGAGAAGAGAGCACAGGGTTTAAGATACTAGGTTGATTTGGGGATTTTGATATTGACACAAGGTATCAAGAGGTATGGGTCTGGTCATGTAAGCTCAATCACAAAGCTCCCGTCTAGTTCAGCAGTGGGCATTTACTTCTCCTACATTCGCCAATGAGCAGAAGAGCGTCACTAAGTCACTCAGTAATCAAGGTTTGCAAGTAGATGAACAGACTAGAGGAGGAGCTGAGCAGTTCCTTGAGCTCCTCTCCATTAGCCCTGTGCTCAGACACTTAATGAATAGACTCTAGCTGTATTATTGACATTTATTCAGCTAGTTAGTCAGATGATCTTTGACATTTTATCTTAGGTTGGCATTATATTTGAAGCTTTAAAATTTACACTATTCTGCCCTTTTCATTTCTCAGAGGCAATAGGTGTTCCAGATCATAGCATTCATTTAAACAAACTAACAAACCCCCAAAATAAAAAAGATGAAAGTACAGCATTGGGATGCATTAGGATTAAGCATATTTTGTTAGATGTTTCTTGTCCTTGTCTGTTGTGTACTCAACCCTATTTGTGAGGACAACATTCATGAAGACAAGGAGTGATTGGGAGGCAAGCATATTATTATTAATACAATCAAACAAATGTTTGGAAAGTTAAAATGTTAGAAACATATCCCTTTCTGATACTAGCAAATGCTTCTGTAGTAGGACTTCGTGTTTGCTTGGAATTGTTTTTTCATATGTCTAAAGGATGTCAAAGTAAAAAAAAGAAAAAAAAGAGACATCTGGCTACAGATTTTAAAATTCCTGCTAGAAAGGGAAATGACCATTGTCTTTGCAGTCCGTTCTAGAGCTTGTTAGATTGCTTTAGTTGCTGAGGATAGATTTTATTTTATTTTTAAAAATAGCTGCCTCATTAAAAGCTCATTAAGTGAACAATATTGTTGCCATACCCCTGAGAGTCATGAGTTGTAACTGCATTTAGTATGTGACTTCAGTTTCTTAATGAGTCCTTCCAAATGAAGACTCAGATATAACTTTTGTTAATAGTTTGGCTGAAAATAGATTAAAAAAAGAAATAGAATCAAGCTGGAGAGCTAGTTAGTTATACTATTGCATAGAGATAGAAAATGAGACCAGAGGTGGTGTTAACTTTGTAGTTTCCTTAGCAGATGCAAAAGTGGTGGCTCCTAGTAGATCCAAAATCCTACGAACAGCCACATAAGACTGTTTTCTCCCATGCCAGCTGGCTATGAACTAACTGGGCTTGAGTTAGGGCTTGACTAATCTCATTAGATATGTTCACTCCTTTTTTTCAGGATCTCTGAGATTGCACTGGAAGTTGCTGAAGGTGGAACTGTGTCTGGAATGACTCCTCAGGCTTACTTGATAGAGAAATGCGACTGCCCATTGGGTTATTCTGGTTTGTCTTGTGAGGTACAGTGCTAACACAACTCGAAGTAAAAGTCTTTGTACCTTCTCTGGTCCATTCATTGGTAAGGTGTGAAAAGTAGAGTGTGAATTCAACTTCTCTAGGCTCTCCCTTTACCTTTACTTAATTACATCCTTTCTCAGGTATTTCTCAGGAATTTAAGCTTTTTTTTTTTTTTTTCTCTAGGCAAATATGCCACTGAAACCATGGCCGTGATTCAAATACTTAGTATACAGGAAAGTGAGCTGTACTGTGAAAACATCTCTAAGGCCAAATTGTGTGACTGATGCTGACAGATCAGGTCTTTTTGAACACATAGGAGTTTAATACTATTGTAATAGTAAATTTCTAACTCATTGTATGTTGGGAGAAAAGTGTTAGTCAACTAAGTGAGCTCAGTGCTCATTATACATGCACCATATTTATTCTTTTACTTATGTAAATATTTTCATGCTGAAGATCACATACTTCAAAGGTACTCAAGTTTTATAATCAGCTGACTTGTATTTTTGAAAAATAGTTTTTGTGATAGGTACCAGAGTGTTTAAGATGTTCTGCATAGACTACAGATTAGAAGTTAATATTTTTTACTGTCTGTCTCGATGATAAGACTGCCAGTCTTTCTGTGAGCAAAACGCCATGTTTTCATTTTTAAGCAGCACTAACTATTCCAAATGCATTTGTTGCAACTGCTAAGTGGAGGTAGCAGGAAATTGTGTGGGATATTGTAAAGATCTCCCCAAACTAGCTGTGGGATTAAAATTGGAATAAGTAAATTAAGGGAAAGATGCCTTGTTATCTGTAAGAACTCTGCTCCTTTCAGATGTTATACACGATTGTGTTATGCAGCAAATGAGTCAACAGGAGCAGTGAGTTCATAGGGAATGTGTAGAAGGAAGCAAATGAAGTAATTTTCTTTGCACGCTATTTCAGTAAGAGCATACACCTGAATTTGTCTAAATACATGAGAAATTAATGGGCTCCAACATTTAGAACTATAGATATTTTTTTAATTTACTGTAGCAGATTGAATTTTTGAAGAAAAATATACCATAATTACAACTTTATTTTAATTCACACCTACCAGGGGCTGGAATAAATGTCTCAATTGCAACCTTCATAGTTCATACTTAATTGTGTGATCTTCCCATGCTCATAGCTTAGTTTATTTTTAGTGTGCTCAGTAAAGGTTATAGTGTGTTCTGTGAAGGTTTATTTAATTTTAGCAGGAAAAAAATCTGATACCCTGGCATCTTTTAAGCAAATGCTAACACAATATATGTGTCTGTTTCATGCTTTATCTGTATAATTGCCTTTTGAAGACTATGTGCACAGCAGTTTTTACTAGAAGTGACATTTATATCCCCCCCTTTTTTTTTCCTTTACATGCAGTAATATACTGAAAAAGCAGTAGTAAGAGCTTTCCTAGTGTCTACTTCTGAAAAACTTCCAAACTAGTAATTAAAAATGTAGTCTACTTTATGTTTTATCCATCTCTCATTTCATGTCAGAAATGCTTCAGTCAAAATAGGTGAGAAGAGTGTCAATGGCATCAGGAAAAAAAAACAAACAGATATTAGTTTTATTTGAGGATGTACCATATATTTATATCTTGATTCTCAAGTCACTCAGAACTTGTAAAGCTGTGTTTTGTACCATGTTTGGACAAGGACTCTTGTGGGGATAGAGAGGGAGAAAAAAAGCAGGAAATTGTAGTAAGAAGCAGAATTACTTTCATTTGAGATTATTTATCTAAATTAGAATTCTTCACAAACCATGAAAAAGCAGATAGACTGTTTCTATGCTTCAGGGAATTTAATGTAGTCCAAGTCAAAATAAAAGGGGAAAAGCAGAAGTGTGTTAGATTAGTTTCTTTGTGATTCTAAAAAAAAATAATTGTGTTTATGCTTTTTCCATAACTTAAACTCCTGGAGGTTTTTGGCAATGATTATAAAACTGTCAGAGTGGTGGTGTGCGAATAAATCTGGTATGTCGGCTAGTGCTTTTCTGAAAAATCCTACTTTTGGTCACAAAAAGTTACTTACTCCTGACTCTTTTGGTTTTTATCCATTTTATTGCTGTGTGAAAAGTGTACTGTTCCCATTCTTTCCAAAAAGCAGAAATTGTGGACAGCAGTAGGAAATTGACCCATCAGACAGCCTTCACAGGCTCCTGGCACCACTAGGTGGTGGGATTTATACACGGGACGAGTGACTTCTCTGTAGGCACTTACCCCTAATGGTCTCAACTGACAAAACGTTCCAGTTTGTGTTTTTATGCAGCCATAGCTGTATGCTTTCTGAGAGCTATGCAGCGACTTTCATAGAATTGAGTAATAAGCCTGGAATAAAGATCAAGTGTTTGATTTTGCACATGTCAGCTTTGCTAGTAATTTTTGGGTTGTTCTCAGAATTTTATTGCCAAGCTGTGATAGAGGAGACAGTGATGGATAAACTTGGTTTGGGGCTGATAGTCTCAAGATGTGGAAAACCTTTAACATTTTGAATTCTGTACTTCTATGGTCTTTAAATTATGTAGCTATAAATAATGCAGCCATGCAGCCATTTTCTTTTTTATTATCATTCGGCTTTTGCTTGTTATCCATGGGGTTGTCTGTAGGCAGATACTAGCTTGTCAAACCTGAAAAACTTACCAAGGATGAAGGAAACAGAATCATCATGCTTGGTCTCCATAGTCCATGAAAAAAAAAATTTCAAAAACAAATCTTTTTCTTAAGAAATTAAAGGAATGATGTTTGAACAGTGAGAACAGAAAAGTGCTCTGCATCTGAATAAAAGATATCTCAAGCTGTAGTATAAAAGCCTGGTGCCAGTGGAGTGCTCCAGGGATTTTTCAGCCATGTTTCCAATTAGGGCTGGCTCTTGTTATCTGTAAAGTACTGTATATTGTTTGTAACACAGCTGGAAGCCTGTCAGGTTCTTTTCACAACTTGTAAAGCTGGTGATTGGAAAGATGAGTTTGCAATGTTCCCCATACCCAGTCCACTCTGTAATGATCTGTTTTCTTCTGCATCTTTTCTTGTTGCAGTCATGCTCTCCAGGATTTTACAGGCTTCCATCACCACCTGTGGGAAGGACATCTGCTCAGTCCTTAGGCACCTGTGTTGTATGTCAGTGTCATGGACACAGTACTATGTGTGACTCTGAAACATCAGTTTGTCAGGTATTACACTTCTGAAGATATGCACCAGATCAATCTTGATGTAAAATTCATGAGCTGTATAACTGATTAAAAAAAAAAAAAAAACAGAGGATGATATTTTAATCCAATTCTAATTAAATAGCTGAAGTGTCAAAGTTCGGGGGAGTTCATAAAAGTAAACTTTTGAAGTGTTCTGTTCTGATTTTCTGGATTTCAGATTGTGCCTTCCCCCCACACCCCCGAATTACTTTGTGTGTATAAAGAAAAACTAGATACCTGCAAACCAAAGAAGCAGTGTACCATGTGATGAACAATAAACACAATGTTGCTCTTATAGGCAGTAGTACACATGACCTGATACAGTAAGATTGAATTTTAATTATTTCTCCTTCTTCAACGGCTGGAAAAAAGAAGGGAAAGAAAGATGAATGGGTTAAGAAATTCCATAGGATACATCTGGCTAGCTACAGACCTCTGTTCTTTCTTCTTTTATGCCCATATATTACTCAGCAGGCATTTGATAGATGCTTAAAACAAGCGTTCCCACTGAGAATCATATCAGGGAGAGAGAAATTATGTATTGAAGTACGTTTGAATCCCTGAGGCTGGGAACAAAATGTTGTCTACTTTCTTTTAATTGTCAAATACAGCTTTCATTCTGTCTCCTTCCTCTGCAGAATTGTCAGCACAACACTGCTGGTCACCACTGTGAGAGATGTGCACCGGGATTTTACGGCGTTGTCCAAGGCTCTCCAGATGACTGCCAGCCTTGTGCTTGTCCCCTATCCATTTCTAGTAACAAGTAAGTAAGCAAATTCGTGATGCAGAATTACCTTTCCAGAGCTTTGCTCTGTGTCCTTTTTCAGATGGCTACAGGAAAATTGCATCATGGAAGCTATACTAAAAATTTCATAAGTACTTTTGCTAACTGATCTTCCTTTAAAAGTGGGAAATTGTTCCATTGCTAATTTGTGATGAATAAATTAATAAGTGTTAGAAAATGTAATATTCAAGATAACGAATGTGTGGTATAAAGGTATTCTCATAAGTGAAGCTAGAGCAGAATTCAAGTAAAATATAGTCGCAAGGGAGCTGCAAAAAGTCTTATATACTGGTACAAATGTGTTACCAAGCCTTTCTTACTCCACTATGGAATTTATTGATTCCTTATTTAATGCTACATGAGTTTTAGGCAATTTGTGAAAGATAGAATAATTTAAAAGCAATATGGTTATTGCAGCACAAGTTTTATTAGTTGCTTTATGCTAATGAGCCTTTCCATGATGCCTCTGTATGTGTTCTCAACAGATGATACTTTAGCACTTGAGATTCATTTGTTCTTTTTCTGAGAAGCTCCTAAAGATATTTGACATCATACTGTAATACTGCTCTGGAAAGGTTTGTGTTTCATGATTGGGTTTTTTTGACAGGCTGGAAGTGTTCCACAAAACCATTTTTCTGTGCTCTGTCTGGCCTTTAGGGTGCTCTACTGGGTGTTTCAGCCAGTATAGCTAAGAGTTTGGGGAGTTTTTAATTTTTACTTCTTGATTTTATTATTTTGGATTGGTCTTGGGTTTATTTTGAAGGAGGGAAATCCTTTCTCAAACATTACTAGCTAAAGGCATCATGATCATTCATCTACACCAACAGTTTTTAAGAATACATTTAAATCTCAGGTATTTAAAGAAGTTATAATGTGGCCTTAACTGCAAGGTTTTCAGAGTTGTACCCATGTCGTGAGTGTTTCCTCCTTACACCTAATCTACAACTCTCTTTTAGTTCAAAACCATTCTACATTGTCTCATCGCTATCTGCCCATGTAAAATGTCACTCTCCGCCTTTTTTTATAAGCTCCCTTTAAGTGTGCTGGCTGCAAACTCAAATTGCTGAGCTGCCTGAGTCAGAACAAGTAAAGTGCCCATACCTCATGCAGCCACACAGACTACATGGCTGCAGATGTCACAGCCTTTTGTGTCATGCTCACATAAAAGTGAACTCTTTTGTTTTCTAACCTTCATAGGACGTAAGAGAACAACGCGTAATCTGAATTTAGTAAATACACTTAATCGTGAGATCATCATCCGGTTTCTTAGGACTCAGATCTAAGCATGTCCAGAAACAGAACTGCTTAACTCAGATGTCTCTAGATGTCATGGAAGGGATTTCTATTTCTGCTAGCTGCAGCCATCAACAACTTTGTGTAGTAAATGACAGACAACTCTACATCTCACCCAAGTCAAGACTGAAGGAAAGCACCATTGAAGAAAGGGAAGGAAGTGTTTCAAATGTGTGTATGTGCTTGTCTGTGCATCTCCATTTTCCAGAACTTATAGAGGATGTCTGAACAGTTGGGTTAGGCTACATGCCTAACTTTTAGATGGATAGAGTGGGATAGATCCTTTCACAAAGCTACAGTATTAGGTGGAAACTAAGAGTATCACAGCTTGGATTTGTATCTTGTGCAGGTCATTTAAAGTCTAAAGACAATATTATGGAAAAAAGTCTACCTGTGAGTGTTCTGTGGTAGTTCTGTGTAGCTGTTCTGAGCTATCTCATTAGCTTTCTGTGACATGATTGACATGATAGTATTTATGAATGGTATAGTGCAATTATTTTTATTTATGAAATTATATGGAATTCCACCAAAATTTTAAGTACTGTGTTTATGCTTGTGTGCAATCAAAAGTCACCTTCAAACCTGATGAGCTGGAAAAAAAACCCAACAAAAAAAAGAACAGAGAGAGTGAGTTGTTCCTACTTTCGATATATTTTCATAGAGTTGAAAATGTGTTTGATAATGAGTTTGTGCGTAATAGATCCATTTGTTTACGTTTTTAGCAAAGGCATAATTTTATGTACGTGTTCAAGCACTATTGATTTAATGCATTATAAGCAAGCTAGGGTGGGATGCTGACTGTACTGTACCAAGAAGGAGCTCTGGGCTCACTGGTAGCCACTTCTGTGCTTTTCTGGTTCTTCTTCCATAGAGATCTGAAAGAGTTTTACAGTTTTGCACCATCTTAATATTTAGTTCTGTTTCTTTTCCTCTACCTACCCTTTTTGCTTGTTTTAACCACCTGTGCAGGAACCCAGTACACTAATATTCCAACAAAATGGTGAATGTTTGTTAGCGCAGTTTCTTAATCTTTGGTTTCAAGAAAAGTGCTTCCACTTCTTGATCACTGTGAGTGACAGCACCATTCAATCACACAAGCCTACAGAATGGGCACTGCTGACTCCATCCCCTCTGATACAACCTTTAGGGCATTTGTCCAAATTGTGTAAGTATCACAGCAAGGCATTCACAACATTCTTAATAGAAAAGAGGAATCTCCTTCAGGTTTTTATAATCAGATAAGAAAATGCTGCCATTTGCATTAAGAGTGGAGTTTACCATGGGCCCTTCAGCACAGCTGACTAAAGCAAAGTGGTGCAATAGAGTAGAAAAAATTCTTTATTTGCTTTTGTTTTAGTTTTAGCCCTACTTGTGTTGCTGAAGGACCTGGTGATTACCGTTGTACTGCATGCCCACCTGGATATGAAGGCCAGTACTGTCAAAGGTAGGATGAATGGAAAAAGAGGAAAGAGGGACAAGCGGAAAAGGCGTGAAGGAGATGAATGTATTTACTAATGTTTAGACACATGCTTAGGATAAGTTATTTCCTCTTTATATGTTGTTAAAACTTAGGCAAAATATGCGATTTTTATGTATACTGAATTTAAATTGATAATCAGTGGGTTTTCTATCCCTGATACTGTCCTAGTCTCTCTGTTTGATTTGTGAGGAGTTTTTTACCTCTGGGCCTCAGAAATTAAATGGAAAAATACAAACTTTATCTAAAATTAGATGCCATGCTAATAGTGTATCTTAATGTCACTCATACCCTTTGTTCTAGACTATTGTATCCTCATAGGCACTGAGTGTGAAAGACAGTTACATATAAACATATTAGTGCCAAATTGTAAACTAAACAGCAGATTTTTGTTTTCCTGTCTATAGCACCACTGAGGGATTAAGACGATCAAAATTAGCAAGTGTCTACTAGGATATGCATTTCTAATACAAAATACAAGTGGCTAGATCTATAGGACAAACATTAATAATGGAGGTTTTTTGGTGGTGGTGATATAATAGAAGTTTAACTCAAAACTGTTAAGGATGTGTAATTACTTTTGCATACCTCCTTCATCCAGACTGTTCCACGTTCTGGTTAGAAGTTATTATCAGTTTGTTGGACAGTTTGCAGTATTTCTCCCTAAGTCATGAAGCACCAAAGATTGTTTTTCAATGGTTCATGAGTGTCCATATAAACTTTGTTTATAATATTGCCAAGTATTCGCTGATACACTGCATCTGATTTGGCTAAATCTTGTTTTGTGTTTGCAATGTCTAGATGTTCTTCTGGCTACACAGGAAACCCACAAATTCCAGGAGGCTCCTGCCAGGAATGTGAGTGTGATCCATACGGTTCCCTGCATGTCTTCTGTGACCCTGTCACTGGACAGTGCACTTGCAAGCCTGGATTCACCGGGTGGAAGTGTGCTGGCTGTGAACATCGGCATGTGCGTGACGGCATGAAATGCATTTGTACGTATACTAATGTAGTTTTGGATAACATTTGATTGTGTTTGTCATATGTCAGAAATTCAAACCTGCTTGTGTAACAGTGGGTTTTGTGGATGTCTTTTAAAATGATTGCCAGATTTCTTACTAGTTTGGCATCTGGCCCATTTTTTTCATAAGCCTTGAGATGTTAGGAAAGCTCTCCATACTTTTTAATATGCTTACTTAAAATTGACAACAAAACTTCAAAGGATTTCTTTTTTATTTTTTTTAAGTCTGTAGTTTTGCTAAAGGTTATAACTTAGTTGTGACAATATTTGCTTCTAGTGAATTTTTTTGTGCTGTCTTAAATGTTTAACCAGCAATTGCAATACTCTGTGCTGTGAGTCACACGGAGTTTTTACCAAGGTTTACTTTATCATGTTAGTTCAACAACCACCCATCGGAATTTAAAAGATGTAAGGAATGACAGTACAGTATGGTCAGGAGCAAAGAACTGCTCTGGTTTAAAATGGAAAAGTAATAGCCTAAAACACCAATTTATATTTTACGGTACTGGTATCTTTGTCCTACCCTCAATTTGGATTTATATCAAGTATCTTAACTTGCATTATTGTTTGGATTTTTTTCCCATGAAATTAGATAATGTTTGTTTTGAGTCTACGATCTCATATCCCATGGTTTTGTATGTTTATATCTTATAAAAATAAACCAGGTAACAAAACCTTTCTAGAACATTTGGTCAGCCCTGACTGAAATACAGCATTTTCCTCTCCTCCATCTCCCCCAGCTTTTGAAGGACTAACTTTATTAAGATTTTTTTTTTCCCTTCAATGCCATAATTGTTCATTTTAAAGTAGAATACAGGTAAAGTTCCAGTAAGTCCACAGTATATAATATTTATTAATCTGTGTATATTTGGATATATTGGCAAGGCACAATGGACTGGTTTAAATACTTTCTCTTTAATTGGAGCTTTTTCATGGAATGGGAGGTGTCTATGTGAGGAAAATGTAACATCGAGGAAAGTAGATACCATCTATTTTTCTTCCTTTTGCTTCTCCTAAGAATTCATCCAGTTTATACCTCAATACAGAGGTACAGAAGTACACAACTCTCTAATATTAAAATCAAGTAGCAAAGGGAAACCAACTTGCAAATATTTTAAAAGCAACTTGGAAAAATAAAGAAGTGCTAAAAATGTCTGAAAGCATCATATCAGTCAAGAATGAAATGTATGGCTTCTTTGAGTGGTTAAAGAGGAAGACATTAGGCACGTAGGGTCAGGGACTACACAGTGCAGAACATTTTTTTCACTTGACTTAATGGTTGTGATCAGCTCTCAGACAGTCATTAGAACTTAGCAGAGCTAATTTTCGAAGTGTGACTATTGAGTTCAGTGATTTTGCATTAGTCCTGAATCCCAGGCAGAGATTATAGATTACTGGGAATATAGACATTAATGCTTCCATTTCTATATTAGTAACAATATGGCATTGAGTAATTGATTAAAAGCTTAATGTTCCTAAGGGAAATAAACTTCTAATGTCCTTCAGTGTGATGTAGTTTAGGACTTAATTCTGAACTTAGTATCTCAAGCTCTATTTTAAACTACAGCAAAATGAGTGCAAGTAGAGTAAGTAGTTAATTTGCTGAAATAACTACAGTTTGGGTTCCATTTTGTGGCCTACATGGCAAGGAGAATTGTAATTGCAAGTTAAGTCCATAAGTGTTACAGTTAAAAAATTTTAAAATAAGGACTGTGTTTTCCAGGGTGGCAACTAAATGAAAATTACTTCATTTTTCAATATCCTGAATAGCTCTTCCAGTATTTGTCCATATTTCCAATCTTAGGCATGAATAAGTATGGCTTTTTAATTGGTCTTTTACCTTAGTAATAATCTGAAAATTCTTTTGGATACCCAGTATGACAGGATTTCATTTTACAAAATAGCCTAAGTGCAAGTTATCATTTATAATGGTTTTCCAATTTGTTGATCACACTGTTTCATTTTGTGGATAATAAGGTTAAAAATCCATGCTGTGAGTGGGAAAATCTATTTGCAGGCAGATCAAATTTTCCACCTTTTGGCTCTGAAATATCTGATTTGCTGTAATCTCTGATTTAGCTGCAACATAGCAGGTGTTGAAATATATCTATGCTATCTGTAGCAACATTTTTACTTTAACTAGGTAAGAAAAAGAGTGATTAAAAACAGTCCACCGCATGGATATTTCATTTGGCTAGTAGAAATGAAGAATCAAATGAGAAGATTTCTTTTGTTTAGTCATAAAGATAGGAACCACCTATAAGAAGAAGTGGGAGGTACTTTAAATCTCCCCTATCACAGGAATTAGGCTGCTACTATTGATACTATTTCAAAAACATCCATGTCATAAATCGCCAAAACTGCAATTAAATGTTTCATTAGACACTTTACAGTTCTTACTATAAGATTTTCCCTTTGTTTAAAGGGAAACGTATGTTCCTCGACCCCCATATTACTCCAAACCTGCCTTTGCTAATGCAGTGCAATACCCCTGACGTGGTAGCAAATAAGCCTGACCAATAACCAGCTTTGTAGCCTGTGGTGGATACAGGGGCTGTGGCAGACAAAGGGAGTGTAGCAAACTTTGAATTAGTGGGAATTTGCCCATGATTAACATTGCCTAGCATGTCACAGGCTTCAGAATGCAGCTATTGATAGGTATTCATTACTCCAGCCCCTAATGTGCTTTAGGAGTCATTGTGCTGTCAGAGAACCATTAGAAACACCCTTTGGGGGAAACCTTGAAGCTTTCCTTCTTTACTCGGAGAACACTGAGCTGTTCCAATCTGAATTTAATGCAGCTGAAAATTTGGTCCTTTATACAATATATTTTTATTTTCGTATATCAACCAGTTGCAAAATACTCGATAAATTCCCTTCTGACTAACTTCAGTTGTAACAAAACCTTAATAGTAATAATAATAGTACTCTAAATGTACAGAAAATTAGTGTCAAGAGCAGAATCCTGTTTGCCTTCAATATTTAAAATGCATGTATCTAATTTTGCTCTTCTTTGGTTCCACTTTAGCTATTGCAATTGCATTGTGTCTGTCAGAAGTTTCAAGAACCCCTAGTTAGGTGGTAAAGTGGTCTGACTTAAATAAAATACATGTAAATACACTCATCCATGTTTGTAAAGGTGTAGCTGTAAGTAATATAAGACATAATGTGATTATGCTATCCAGTGTCAGCACGCTGTAGATAATATTCAGAAAAGTGAAATTTGATTTTTAATATTTAGCAAAGAATAACCAATAACAAATTTTTTATCACAAATATTCTAAAGATTTTTAAGTGAATATTTGCAGTGAAAAGATAGGGAGAAAAGTAAAGAGGTATGCATGTTCACTAAAGTGATCTATTTCTGATATAGCTGAAAATCTGTTTTACCATGTTCTTGCTGTTTTTTATCATAATGTGTCATTTTTCAGTTGCTTAGTGCATGCCACTTTTTCAGCACTGTGTAATAATTGTTATATTTTAGAAGCTGCAGGTAAAATAGAAAGAGAATATATTTTTTAAAAGTAACTGTTCAAAGGGGAAGAACTTGCTTACTGGTAAATAATAACAGTAAGATAATTACAGGTTCATGGCACAAAAAACATTCAGTTTCCATTACATTCTTAGAACAGAGCAAGTATCCTTTTCTCTAGGATAGTATCCTTTTCTCTAGGATACTATCAGGGAGTGAAAAATTATATCCAAAAAGTAGATTTTTTAAAATAATACAAGAGTCTGGTCTACTATACATCATAACATTTTTTTTTTTTTTTTACATTAGTATGGCAAGTAGCTGGATTATTTCTCCAGCTAAAGTGACCATCTAGGTTGTCCTGTACAGATATTCATAATACTCTGCTGATGAATACTTCCTTGTAATTTTTGGACTCAAGTAATCTACTTTGTAGACTCATTTTCCATTCTCTTTTGAAATAGTCAGTAGCCAATAAAAAAGAAAAAGAGTGATGTCTGCAAACTAATTTTAATAATGCTGCCAGCATTCTTGTATACTGTCAAATATGACAAAAGTTCTCCCAAATCTACTATAAGATTTTGAATCAAGCCTGTAGCAATCATGCATTTTCTTAGATATAGTAATCCTCTTGTGTATTTTTTGTTATACCTTGTGACATTCTACTTCAGTTCTGTTGTAGAGTTTGTAGCCTGAAAAATGAAGAAGCCTAGATTGCAATGTTATTGGAACAGTGACTGTGCTTGCTACTGTGCCATATTTAGGGAACAAAATGTTCCTAGCAAGAACTTCAAGGCTTTATTGTTATATGGCTCTATGTATTTGTATGACAAGTCAGAACTTACCTTCTGAATGCTGTAAGGGTATCTGTCATAACTACAATGGAGACCTCAAAAAAATGGTCTTCAATATTTTGATCTTTGTTGCAACACAAACCACAAAACCTGTCTGTGGATGCATGCTCCTTTCACAAATGTTCCTTAGGGTCAAGCAAAAGCCTAAATGTAAAGCAGCTGATGTGACTGAATAGGAAGCAATCATGGCATAGGGAGATCAAACATATATTTCGTTGTTAGGAGTTTTTCTTTAGCTCAGTATTGTGGGGGAAAAAAAATAAAAATACCTTCAACCAAGCTGCAGTCAACTTTCATCTTTATGAATTTAAATTTTTAATATTGGTAGAAGGAGAAAATCATATAATGAGATTCCTTTCATGCCAGGTCTTGGACAGTTAAATATTTGCACTAGAGGCTAGTGCTTACAATGAGATGGAGTTTTTCCCAGCTGCCGATCAGTTCTATACCAAGGAGAACAAGGGAGCTCCCAGCCACTGGTCCTGACAGAATCAAGGTTTTCCTTTTAAAACAGCAAATAGGTCCATGATCTCAGCCCTCCTGAAATCTCAGAACTATGCAGAGATGCTGTCTCGGTCAGAAGCAGATCTTGAATGACTGAAGAGGAGCCTCTCCTAGCTCCCACACAGTGCTCAATTCAGCAGGAGCTAGCAACTTCTTATTGCAACCCTTTAGAGAGTGAACTGATAAGAAAGATCCTGTGTATAACACCTGATCTGTAAAGCCTTGGACTAGCTTCTGCAATGATCTGAGTTTAACAGAAGTTGTGAGCCCTCATGTGTCATCTGTAAGAATTAAATTTATCTCTGTGTTAGGCAATAGCTTCTCTTTCTGCATGGGCTCAATAAGTGATGAGAATCCCTATTTGGCCTAGA
>WEIV01000137.1:0-26334 GCA_013390005.1 Calyptomena viridis
TTTGTGGCCCTTCTCTGGACCCAATTCAGCAGGTTTAGGTCTTTTTTGTGCTGATAGCCACAGAACTGGATGCAATACCCCAGGAGAGGTCTCACCAGGGCAGAGTAGAGGGAGAGAGACACCTCCCTTGACCTGCTGGCCATGCTGCTTTTGATGCAGCCCAGGATGAAGTTTGCCTTCTGGGATGCAAGCACGCACTGTTTTATATGTCCATAAGAGCTCATGTACAGCTCTTCATCCATGAGAACCTCCAAGTCCTTCTCGGCAGTAAATAGCAAATAGTGGTAAAGAGTAAATACCACATACCAGAAGATCTTTTCAGTTGCACATTCACCATAAGTACCAACTTCTTATCCTCTGAAAGATCAAGCATAATTTGTTAGCTTCCAAGCAAGCTGCTGTTTGCATTTATGGGTACACTAGGGTCAAGCCCCAGAGCTTGTAGGTGTGCAATATCTACAGGTATGTCTTCTGATTTGTTAGGGAAACCCAGATGGTCAGGAAGCCCATTCAAAACCAGATAATGTTTCCAGGTGGAAAGGGAGAACTTGTCAAAAAAATCTCTGAAATGAAAGTAGATTTCAACTTGGTTCATGCAAAAGGTCAGATTACATAATTGCTGTGGTCCAAGCTGGCAATAGATAAGGTCATTAACACCATGTGCCAGCCCTCATGGTGTTATGAGAGCAGAAACTCCTTCAGTGATAATCTCCTCTCATGTGTAAACTAAGGAAAAGGACTCACAGCTCTTTCTGCCTTCCTGGGCTTTTTAAATAAAACATTTCAAGAGATGTCACTGCTTTCTAATCTGCTCACAATGAGGCTTCACTTTTCAGTTCTACTGTTTCACTCTCCTGACTCAACTAAAATATATTAGTTTAATTTTATGTGGTGGGGGAAAAAAGGCAAAAAATATCATTAACATGTTTTATTCTGCTTCACACTACATACATTCCCAGTTGCATTAACTACTGGTTAAATTGCAGAATAGAGCTCTTTTCTGTTGTGTTCAACCATGCAGCAGATATACCTTAAGGAAAGACAAAGCACATGAGTTTAAAATGCCTTCAGGTTAGTGTTCAGTTCCTCTGTTGAGATATCCCATTGCTTCACTTGACTCATCAGAATACCTCAAGTCAAACTGTCTCCTCTGTAAGGAACATAAAAATCATTATCTTTATCTAAAGAAAGTGAAGATCCTTGGGAAAAGAATAAGATCAAATAGATTTCAGTGAGCATCCAAGGCTCCTGTACTGGGCTGACTTTCAGCCTGACTTGGACATACTGTGTGTATGGTTTAAGGTATACTGTGAAGAGCCTCCTGTCCTCCAAAAAATTAAATTCCTGAGAAGAGACATTTCTACCCAGAAACAGAACTGGATTCTGTCAGAAACCTGCTATCCAGAAGCTACATCATAAATTCTTATGAACCAGATCACTTCAAGAAAAACAGAGTTCGGCAGCAGTTATCTTGGTGTTAACAGACTAGATTGTAAATTAATGTTTTGGATTAGAGAAAACCCTAAACTAACTTGACTGTCAGATGCATCATAACTTAGTTAATTAAAACAAGGGCATGGCAGCAAAATAGTTAAAATGTTTTGCTTCATATCCCACTGCTTGAGTGCAAAACTCATTGGGGACTGTCAAAAAGACCTGCTCCTATTTAAACTAGCTCCAAATAGATACCTTATCATCAGGCAGGAGACTTAAATGCTGGTATTTTTACTCCTTTGAGCATAACAGGAAAGAGGTACAACTCTACTTAACCTAAATTAATTTGTTAGGATATCTTGCTTGGAGCAGCCTGCAGGTAGCCATAAGCCTGTGAGCAGTAAATGAGGAATTTGTTTAAAAGTCTCTTTAGCTGTAGACGACTCAGTAACTACTAATCTTATGGTAACTATAAGTTACTAGAGAAGCTTGAGTGTTTCCAGATTGTTTATATAGGTTCAACATCTTGTTCAGTGCGGAGTACACCCTGGAAATAATGAATCTTGTCCAGTGCTAGAGGTAATAGGCTTAAAGTCCCTTTCTTTTTCTTTCAATGAAACTGATTCACCAGATTCACCAGTTTCTGAAACTTTAAAAGTCTGCACAGATCAAAAAATTGTTGAAAAGGCAACCTTGTCCATCTCCCTCCACTCTGGGAAGAGAAATCTGCTGAAAGGATTAATGGTTCCAAATGGCTGTGGGGAAAGCTGTAATCTGCATTTAAATAGAAAGATTCCCAAGTGCCCAGGTATTCATTTTTCTTTCTGAATCAGGAGGCAAAACATTTTTCATGTGTACATTTTAAAGTTAAAAGGACACTGCGGTGCAGATCTGTAGTTTATCTCACGAATGCACAGCCAGCACTAGCCAGAGTAATGCTGAATGTTTGTCCTGAGCAACTTCCCAAGGAAAAAATATGGCTAGAAGGCAGATTTGTGTGAGACTTTTGTTGTGCAGCTAACACAGAAAACACACACAATTATACAATGCAGTTGAAGGACATAGTTAATAGAAGTTCATGCAGTGGCAGCAGCAAGAAATGTGTAAATTGGAGTAAAGACCTGGGCAGAGCTCATCTGACTTTTGAAATCCTGCCCCTTGCTATCACAGATTATAAATTACTTCCCCACGCATGAAATGACAACCAAACCCCCCCCCAAAACACTAACCATCCATAACAAAATAAAATAAAATTAATTGAGATCTTGTAGTAATTTATACCAGAAAAATAAAGCAGAACAGTCTGTGCACTCCCTGGTCAAAAGCTTGTGGAAACCACATAAAACTGATAGGCACAAAACTCAAAGGATTCAAAGGAATACGAGCAGATTTCCCTGAGTACGTAAAATCCCTCACTGCACTGCTGACGAATTAATATTCAGATAACTATGTCAAGTGAAATTGCTTAATTAGAGCTCTAATTATTTTCCAACCATTCAGAAAAAAAAAACCAAACCAAAACAAACCCAAAAACAAACAAAAAACCCCCCAATATTAGGAAGACTCTCCTATTTTAATTAAGAATGTGATTCTCTCTGTCACTGACAGCTCCATTGAGGGTGGCATATTTATATTGCTTTATTATATGTTTATATATTGCATGTTTATATTTTTGCATCACTATATATTCACATCCACATTCAGATCAGATATGTGAAATATTTAAGGCTCAGTTCTAAGAGACGCTTAATCTCATGAGTAATCCAATGGGTTTACATCAGTAAGTGTTCATGGTTTCTGATGGGCAATGCCCAGAAATCTTTTAGAGGATGTATGGCACCAATGCTGCAAATTCTGGCTCTTCTCTAAAGCTTCTCTCCTATGTAAAGTCGTCTGATTTCACTAGCTGCACAAGTATTCACAAAATGATTGGCAAAACAGCTTGGTAGGAATTAGCCAAAGACACTATATTGTGAAACAGTGACCCACTTCTATGGCTTAATTTATATGAAAGTTTAGCTTTACATTATTTAAGTTTCCCCTTTTGTTCTTTCAAAATACAGCATTAATGAAATTATGATTCAAGAATTAATCTACTCTTTCCTCTTTCTCATTGTTGCATTGAACTTGCTTTTGTCAGAAACTTTAAAAATCATTAAAGTACTTAGCACCTTATTAACACACACCTGTTATTTTCAAACTTTTAAAAGCCTAAAAAATTGATATGTAGTGAGATGAATTTTAGGTATGTGTACGTCCCAAACCCTAGGCCCGCAGATGTGTTTTGAGCACAACTCCGTCAAAATCCCTCTGTTCCAGAGCTTTCTGTGTGCATGTGTAATGAGGCAATTGCAGCATTTAGACCCAAATATTTTTGTGGACTCATGTGGACTTCAGTGTTTTTGCGCATGTCTTGTGCTCAGCATTGAAGCTTCAGAACACACTCTCAGGCTTAAGAAGAGTTTATGCTCCAAATACATGACAACTGTTGATAAATATTAAAAATTCTAAAAAATCTGATGGTCATATTCATAATAATGATGTTATTTTTCATACAGACAGTAATGTACAATAGATGTGCAATTTTAATGGGAATTAGGTGAAATACGAAATTAAATCAGTATTAAACTAACACTCCCTTCTTGGCCCCTTCAGACTGTAAAATACAGAGGCTCCATCTGGGCATTTAAGATACAGCAATCCCAAACTTAGGACTGAGCTTGATCCACATGAGGGCACACATTCTTCCCTTCATTGCTCTGCTTCTTACAAATCTTTCCTTGTTTTCTACCAGTAAAAAAAAAAAAAGTAAAAATGCTTAAAAGGGAAACAATGGCACAAGAGTAGAAAAACAGTAGCTGGGATGACATTGGCCCAAGGTCTGGGACAGATTTTATTTTGCTGCAGATGAATAGCCAACAGTGTTTATTTTAAAATCAGTTTGACTTTACACCACTCCAGGTATATGCTATCACATATAAAATTCTAATACATACACCTCTGTCTTGGGTGAGCTGATCAGTAACATTTATCTGTCTTGCTGTCCTTGCTGCAGCCTCCTGCTTACCATAGCATAATTCCATTTAGTTGTCAGATCACTGATTTTCTCTATCGTGATCAGAGTGCACTTGGAAAGTTTCGGTTTTTGAAGGTTATTTTGGTTTTTCCTATAACTTTAAAACATACCCTAAACAAAATTTAAGAACTGACTCACAACAGAGCAGTGATGAAGGTGTCAGCTTTAAGTTATGTTGTGTATTGGGTGATCTCTGAGATTTGCAGTTATCAGTTCTGTGATGATTGGGGGTTTTTTTAAACTGAGGTCAGTTCACTGTGCCTCAAAGCCCTGGGAAAAGACTGCCCCAGGTGCTCTCTCAGCCATGTGGGGAAATGAAATCCAAGAATCCATGGAGAAGGCAGCCAGTTTAGATAGTGAGTTAGTCTAATGCAGTTGCTGCAGAGGAACATGGATAGTAGTAAACTCTTTTTTTGATTTCAGTATCCTGAACATGAAAAGCTTTGTAAATAACACCAAAAATCTTAGCAAATTGAACAGATTTTACACCTGTGAAGGACATTTTAATATTCCAACATGACCTATGAATTGCTGAATTCTTCCAAAATGTGTCTGACAGCCTGTCAAATAAATGCCAAATTGCATGTGTTGTACACTCCTGACTTTAGTAAATCCCAATTAAGCTTAGCAGTCTGCTAGAAGCCCTTTCTACCACAGATTGTGTTACAGATTTCTTTAAAATATTTAATTGGTTTTGCGCTGCTAGTCTCCAAGTGGATAAGGAATTCTCTAGTATTTTAAGCTTTGATATCTGAGTCCATGACTCAGTGTGATCTCTTGGAAAAGGAAATTTTATCTAAGCTAAAAACATATGCATGTTTTATAAGTATGATAACTTCTTATGAAAAAGTGATATGTTTTTATTGTATAGGGGATGTAGCTAGCTCATAAGGGACTCATAATGCTCAATGATTCAATGCTTGCTACGCACTTAAAATGTTTTGTAGACTACTTCAGTGTGTTTGCCTAAGAAGTAAAAATTACTATAAAAATGTAAGTTGCGATAATGGTGTTATTGCAAGACATTTTTGCCAGCCACCATGAATGACTTCTAAATACCACAGTGTGATTAAGCTGTAAGGCACAACAGGTTATATTACAGTGTGAAGCCCTAGGTGTGTTGAAATTACCATTCAGCAGCTCACCTGGGAGTATCTCTGGGAGATTATAACATGACAACTTTATTGTTTTTTTAAAAATGAAATAGTGAAGTCATTAAAAAGCATTTTTTTCCCAGATAAGTGAAGTGCCTTCCATCACTTAACGTGCAGTCATTAGGTCTAATGTGCTTTTTTACAGAAATATTTCCATATGATCCAGGGTTCCCTTTTTTTGCTATTGTGACAAGGGGAAGATTTGTTAGAGGAATCTTATTTCTCTCTGAACGAAGGATGTATGCAAAATTACCCAACATACTCAATTCCCAGTTTCTGCAAAGCTGCATCACCAATAGACCCACTATGTTTTCTAAAACGTGTTTTCTCCAAATCTCTCGCTATATCTGTCCATAAGTTTTTCTTCCCTATTTCTCTCTTTCAAGAACAAATAATACCAGAGACCTCACTAACTCATTATCTTGTAGTATTGTTAGTTTCTCAGCAGTTGTTTTCAGTGGAGATCCCTTTGAAAACCTATAGCATAAGGCCACTAAATGTTGATCAGAATTTTTTTTTTATTTAAGCAATGTGACACACCTGTCTTCCCCTTGTTTTGGTGAATACACACTCTAGGAAAACAAGAAGACATAAACTACATTTGTGTGTTGATTGCATACAAAGACAACATGCTGCAGCAATTCCAGCCCAGCAAACTCTAAGACCTCTGCAGGACGTAGGTAATAGCTCAAGGGTGTAACCTTGGTGTGACTAAAAGCAGGCAAGGCCTGTCCATGTAGCCCAGTCACTGGGCTCTTTTCTGATTAAGACATACTGCTCTAAGTCCAGCTCTCCAAAAAAGCACAACAACATTTGGTTCAGATCTCACCAATGAACCTCAGGAATAAAAAATCTTTTTGGCTCTTCCATCTGCTTCAACATTGGAGTGCTGCTGGCTCTGAGGTGAGTTGAGACATGAAGTCTTCTGGGCTAGTGTATGGCCAGAAGCCTCTGGCATTGTTTTTGCGGCCTCTGTGGTGGAATATTGACCCTTATTACCACTGTAAAAGATGACTGCCCTCTCTGCAGCTCTGTCATGAAACATCTGTCTTCTCTGTATCATCCCATGCCCTGGAGGGATGCCAAGAGATTTGTCTCATGGGAAAAATGTAAAAATAAGCTATTTAAGGCAAAGAAAATGAAGTTAAAGGTAAAGCAAATTTAGGGGCAGCATGTAAGGATGTGAAGAGCTAAAGCACAGAGGCAGCAGGTTTGGAGTCTTTCATTAAACCTATTTAACAGGTTATAGTACATCAGACCTATCCAGTTCTGCAGAGCTGAGATAAGCCATAGTGCTGTTGTAGTTTCTTTTTGATCACGTCCAACTTTTCATTATGCCTGCACATCAACTTTTAAGTAGGCTGCAAACTCTTTAAGAACAGATTCAAACAATGCATGTGTCCGTAATTTGTCTAACACCAATGAGATCTTTCGGGGGTGGTATCCTGTATAATGGATAATCATTGCAGTGGCAGGAGTGAGGCACCCTCTGTGGGCCCTTGGAGAAAAGTCTTAAGTGGATCCAATTAACAGGATTCTCTTCAACCTTTATGCAGGGTTGGAAAGTCTTGGGGTTAGTCCTCTACAATAGTTACACCTGCTAAACTGTATATAGATACAGTAGGAAAAATGAAAGAAATAACAGAATTGATGCTTGTAATAATTCTGTCTTTAGACAAAGCTGAGAAGCTTTGTTATTTAGTTTGCATGGTTTGTTGTACAAGTAAACCCATATTGTTAAAAATCTACCACCATCTTTTCATGGTACAAGCAGCAAGAGCTTATCCTCAAGTTGGTGTCAAGTTGGATTATACTTATGGTTGAGTGTTTTGATAATGTTTTATTGATGATAACACAAACACTATACTCATCTGACTTTTTTTCTACTTCTTTCTACAATTAAAGTGTTTAGCTATTTGCAAAATCCCTAAGCCATCTCTTATAATTTAACCTTATTTGGAAATTATTATTTGGACCTTATTATTTGGAAAATAATCCAATTTAAAAGGTTTTGTTTGTTTGTTTTAAAGGAACAGCATGTTCCAGAACTTAATGCAGTGTGTGACAATTAATTTGAGGCTTGATTGTTTTTTGGTTGGAGGTTTTGTTTGTTTGTTTTTTGCTTGGGCTTTTTTTTTAGTTTTAGTTTTGGGGGGTTTTTTGTTGGTTTTGGTTTGTTGGGGTTTTTTTTAATCTCATTGTGTCTTGCATGTCGCTTCTAGAAAATGAAATTAAGATTAGTTTCTACTATATAGTATATTCCAAACTTGATCTTGGAAAAATACAGTTTATAGACATTATAGTATATCACCTTGTACAGTTGCCTTTGAACATTTTGATGAACAGTACCTTTTCACATTTTATTTTGACACTCAAATCTGATTGAGTTACTTGTTCTCATGGAAAAGGCTGTAAGAAGAAATTCTACTGCAAAGAAAGGAGCTGCCATAAATTTCATTACATATATTCAGCTCATAAGTGGAAGTATTTAATATAGTACATCACTTGCCCTCCCAAGTGTTACAAAATTAGCCAGCCTGGTTAGATGTATCCAATAAGTGAAAGACAAGCGTGATGTAGCTGTCCCAGACTCATAGTACTGAGAACAGGAAATAACATGTTCTTTTTTTTTTTTTTTTTAGCAGTCCTCTGCCAACACAGACCTCTTCAATTTACTGCATTCTCAAGTGGTTTAGCAGACTACTTTTTAAATGATTCACAGCTGGAGCTTCTACGGCTTCCCTCTAGAGACTGTATTATTCTGATAGATGTCACCATTAGAAAGTGCATCAGCAGCCAGGTTCAAAAACCTTTTGTCCAATTTCATCTCAATATTACTTCATGGGCTACATTACAGAAATCCTGCTCCTCCTTGGCTTCCACATTACTCTTAGTTGCATTATTATAGTCTCTTGAAACTCACGTCAGGACTGAGGTCTCCTCAAACCATGTCTTACATACAAATGCTTTATGAACTGTTGTTTCTACTTTCTAGTTACTATTGTTTCTACAATCTCTCCAAACCAATGACTTGGCAAATACAAAGTACTAAGCAGACAGGGGGACAGATGTCTTGATATGCAAATGTCTTGATACTTATAAGCGGAAATGTGTACTGACATTTTACCTACCTTTTCCTCCTTATTTATGTTATCTTCTCATCAGTCATCACAGGCTTGTTAGTTGTAAATCAGCAAAGAAAGTTTTCAAGCATGATACACAATAGCATTTCTGCCAACTCAGGTGCTAGGTTTTGTAAATGTTTTTTCTTGTGCAGAATTGCACAAACATATTCATGGTATATCACACAATACTGTTTAGAAACAGCAGAGGAACCTAAGTTACCTGCTTGAATCCAACACAGAAGTACCCTTACAGGCTTCTAGGCAAAAATCTTGGCACAATATATACTTGTCAAAAAAGCTAAGGTGGCAGAATGTATACAGAACTGACAAAAAAGTTAAATGAAATTTGAACAGGATACTGTTCAAAACCAGTGATATCTCCTTATTTAGAATATAGGATCCAGGTCACAGGACCTGGATGAAGGAAGCTGAAGAATTAAGGAGAGGAGAAGTTATACGCTCAAGACAATAAAAGACTGGAAAAAAATGTGAATAAGAATAGGACAGTTAAACTTGTAATAAGATTGATAAAACAAGACACAAGAAGGGAATGAAAAAATTTATCAGGTATAATTGTTTTCAGCCAGAGGATATGAAGGATAAGGGACCATAAAAAAGAATCAAATGGTCCTAGAACACTCAAAAATGCATTCCAATTTAAAGTTAATAAATTCTTTTTCACTTTTAGCCACACATCCCTGACCCTCAAGATCAAGTATTTTCTGTCAAGATTTCAGAGCAAGCACCAAAATATAAAACATATGGCTTTGTCTAATAGATGCATGCTTTACTCTTTCAGTAAAAAATAATGGATCGAGTGAAAAATATTCTGAATACGGGTTTATTAATCCACAAGACTGCCTTAGGCTCATCTGTCCATTTTTTCTGTGTTTCACCACTTTTTTTTTTTTGGTGGTAAATGAAAATATTTAATAAAAACTAGGAAAAAGACTTGAAACCGTTGATTCTCATTCACCAGATGTACAATGCTTTCTGCTGATTCTCTTAGAATAACAAGAGAAGAAATTTGTCAGCCTGTTTTATCTAATTAGCCAGCAGATCGTGCACAGCAACTAGGACAAGGGTCAGTATTGTTGTCACCTGCCTGGGAAAAGCTGTCCCAGTGACCTGACTGCTAGCACTCTAGGGCAGAATGATGATGGCTTCTCAAACTCTCTTATTGCGGCTCTTCAACCACACATGAAAGTATTAAAAATTCATTTCGCACAGATATTCCACCTCCCTAGCAAATACTCTACCTGCCAGAATGAAGCACGATTCCCAGGGACTCTCTGATTAATATTTAAAATATTTTATTCAAAACCAAATAGCTCCAATAAGTGAGATCAAAGTAGACCTGGTCATATGACCCTAGGAATACATTACTGTGGACCTCTCCTAGAGGCTTGGGATCTTTTTACATTCCCTGCTCTCAATCAGCCACGAGCAAATCTGAGATGGTGTCTCTTTCACAGATGTCCTAGCTACCACTTTATGGAGTCATTGATATTAATTTCAGCCACTTTTGCAAAAGATTATCAGTACTTTATACACAGTGGAATAAGATCAAGGGGACACTGAGGGCACTCCAATCAAACCATTGCTCTCATGAGAACAGAAAGTAAATCAGAGGGTACATAGAAGAGCCTAGGTTGATACAACCAGCAACACTGTGGGTTTGCTCTGAAGATAAAACAAAAAGATTCTATCTTAAACTACCGCATAATTTCTGACTTATCTTTATCTTGTACACCCATCTCTAAGAGTAAGAGTTCAGGCTTCAGGATCAGTTCTTGGCAACAACACTGTTCTCCACGTGCCTACTCTGCCACTGTGAGACATTGTTAGTTATTGCTATTGGTTTGTTGTTGGGTCAGAATCAGCTTCTTTTTGCCTTTTTTTTTTTTTTTGTGTGTGTGTGTGTGTGTAGGAGCCAAGCTGGAGTCCGCATGGCCAAGCCTCCAGTCTCATGGAAGGTACATGGCAGGCACATGGTAAGGCTGTCAATTAAAGGCCTGCCTGATAGCCTGCCCTGATAACACCCTCTTGAATCCCTGCCCCAGCCCCTGACTGGCTACCCCGCCTCTCACTTTTGCCAAGTGCTACAGAGTGGTCAGTGAACCAGAGGTCCTGCCTGGGGGGCATGGCTGCACTGGCCAGACCGCATAAAAATAGGAGCATGTGACTCCATCTTTTCTTGCTTCTGCAACTGTCACCATGTAAGATATTCTGGTGGTAACTATTTTTCTAATATTTTTCTTTATTCCTTTTTTCTTACTTTTTTTTTCTTCCTTTACTCCTGGTATCTTGTCTTAATCTCTTTTCTTTGCTCTTTTGGGTGACTTAAAAGCAGTGGGTTGTGTTTTACTAAGCTGGTGTGAGTTGCTTTGTGCTGGGTGATTTGTAAAATGTTGTGTGTTATGCCTGTAAAACTTTCTCCAAAATCTTTATTTTCTCACTAAATTAAAAGAATTCTCTTGGGAAATCATATCAGTATTTTCTCTTTATGTGATCTTGAGGTACTAAAGAACTAAAAGACTTTTCAAGAGTTTGGTGGGTGAACTTTAAAGCCTTGAATATATTTTTAAATGTAATACTTCTATTTAAGCACGTGGATTTGAGACTGGGGTGTTACACTCACCTGCATCAACTCATATGTCTGCACCCTTGTCTGATTGCAACTGAACAGAGAACCAGGCAACATTTAGTACAAGCCACAACCAGCCCCAGCCAGTTGCTATTGCCCCTAAGAAAACAGCACTTGATCCAAAGCTTACTGAATTCAAAGCAAAGACAACCATCATTTACATCCAAATAAAAAAATGTTTAGGGCAAAAAAGTTTGATTTTGAGGTTTCATTTTCCAAAGGCAAATAACTAAAATGCAATTACTTCAGCATGAAAAATAGTGGGTTTGACATTATACTAAATCAAATCAAGCAGAAACCATTTTCAACTGACAAGTTTTTCCCTTAACTCTAATGTTCAGAGTTCTCTGCCTGTTAAAATTGCAAGAACAATTCGATCTCCATTGTCCTTACAGCAAACCATATATATGGGCTCTTAAATACTTCTCTAAAAGGCACTAATTTTAATGGTATTTGTATTACAGCTGTTTCAATTCCAAGTTGTTACAGGAAATACTAGTAAACAGGTTAATTAATTCTTTATCACAACAGTAATTTTTGCGGTACTTGTTGCTATGTTCTACTGAAGCATTTTTACATAAGTGCATCTGAGTTGATGAAAGGGACAGTCTGCCTAGTTTTCAAAACATGATTTGATCCTGAAAGATAAAGCTGGATTTCATTTGAATCTGGCATGAAGAAGCCACAGAAGAGTGAAAATAAAAACATCCCTCTTCCTGAAGTTTTACATTCAGACCAGGACCATGAATAATTTTTTTCTTATGTCCCTGAAGGTCTAGAGGTGTTGTCAATGTCCAGATATTTCTTTGTCACAATGGATAGACTCCTGCAACAATTACACTGACATCCTCCAGGTAAGACAGAGAAATCTTCTCAAACTCTTGCTTATTCACACACAACTTTCATCATTGAATAACTTCTGTTTGTCAAACGTCTAGGAGCATGACACTATGTTGCAAATCAAGGGTTACTTTATTACTCAATATTAATTGATCTGCTTTTCTAATCTATTTCAGTCCTAATATTCAGTTAGCATATTATAGCATGATTGATGTAGAGAAGATTTTTGTGTATGGTATGCAGAAGATACAAGGTTGAGATATATTGCTAGTAAATATTACTTAGGTTGTGCCTCAGCAGAAATTATTATTCCTATCCACTTCAGACTGCCTAGGACTCTGAGGAATAGTTGCTGACTTTGGTTCAGCCCTGGCCTTAGCTGTGAGGACAAAGGAATTTGATGCATCCCGTTTTTTCTCATTGTCTTCCAAGAATCACCTGTATAAATAATTTCTCTTTGATTGGTTCAATATTTTGGAGATGCAGAGCCAAAACACACAGCCTGACATAGTTGAATTCAAGTCATAGCATTGTACAGTTTGGAATATATATGCCTTGTTTCTTTTGATGCGCACTGACTGAAGTGTAATGTATTGTAAAAACAAAAGTGTAGCCTGGATAATATTAAAATAAAATATTTTCTTATATCAGAGATTCAGGCAAATTAAGTTTCAAGAACAGCATTAATTAAAATGTGCATCTCTGGGTTACTTAAACTTTAGTGATCCTGTTATGGGCATCACTCCGACCTTAAAACTTCTTGCTAATGTCAGTTATAAACAGTGATGTCATATTCAAAGCTGCTCTAAGTGATCAATCATTTTCCTTAAGTTTCTAGATAAGCTTTTTGCAAGCATGCTTCACAGCAGATTCATAGGCTGGATTTCACTGCTAGAGCTTTTGCTCACAAACTTGTATGTATTAGTCCACATATAAATGCTTGCATGAAAAGGAGCTGACAGCACAATGAGGCATGAATTTCAAATATATTCCAGTATCAAAGGTCAGAAACAGATTTCCTATTTGAGTAGCAATTATAAATAGCCATCAGAGGCAAAATAGATTTGACATACTGGGTTCATGGTGTATTTCCAGTTGATTTTGAAAAGTTGACATCCTGAATGAAAGAAGAAAAAAACCTATTCCATCTCTTTAAAAAAATAAATATTTTCCAAAAAGGGTAGAAATGGGGTACCAGAGCATATTTTTTCCCCAAGAGAAGTATTCGCCTACTCAGAGATTTAGTGACAGAACGATACTCCAAGGACACCTTTCTATTCACGTACTATTGTTTTTTATCTTCCCTGTCAGCTCCCTCATTATATGTTTCACATCCCAAAACAGATACAACTTTATAGGCCGAGCAGCAGATGGGTTCTGGTGTGCACCCTGGGGACCTTGTCATCTATAGCATGTTATGACTGTGCAAAATTTCTGTGTCCTGAAACCCTCCTTTCAAAGTAGCCAAATCCAAGGTGTCAAGAGGGAAGGACCATAGATTTTCAACAGTATGTATTGCTCTTCCAGGACTTGATTTCAGGTAATTACACAAATTTAACTGTTTATTCATATTTTTTTTTCCTCCCTCCATAGGTCCCATTTAGTTTGATAACTCTCGTCAGTACCTTTCCTTGGATACCACTCTTACTTCTCTTTCTGTCCTTTGATTTGAATATATCATCCATGATATTTTTGGTGTCACCTCTGTCCTTCTTTCCCATGTATCCCCCCTCACCGGAAATATACTCAATTCCACCACCATAATACTTGAACTCAATAATTATTGCTGAACATAAACTGATGTTAAAAACTACTTTCCTATTCCCAGTATATTTTTGGTAGCATTTTACCACTTTTCAGCAAGAATGCTTAGGAATATGTACAGTGCTGAAGGGATAAAACATCTCACCACTGGGGCTCCTATCTAGAGTAAAAATCCTCATGATTGTGAAATGTTTCATTAAACAGCTGCTGTAGCTGTTCCATACTTTAGCACTTAGGAGAAATAAGAGAGATAGAAGCCTTTTGCTTAAGCCGACTTTGCACAGACCAACTGTGAAACACATCATTATAAACTAAATTACTTTGATAAGTAACAGCCCTCACAGCTATTTTGTCCTAATGCTCTCAGTGAGGGTGTCTGAATATGGGGTTTATCTAGTTGACATCATAGAGAAGCCAAAGAAGGAAATTAAACATATCCTAGGTCATTTCCTCTGAACAGGCTTTATGTGAAAGATGATAAATAGACTTCTGTGTTTTCAATAGGAGGTTGAAGCAGGGGCAGTAGCTGACAAGCTCTAGGCTCTGTGCCAAGGTATTTATTTACTTGTTGTGTCATGACAAATATTAAGCCACAATCTGAAGTCTCAACAAGCAGCAAAACCTCAGAGGGCCTGGCACAGAGGATCTTACTGTGTCTCTGTGTCTCCTCTCCATGGGGAGTGAGATGTTCTTGTGTTTCATCAATGTCCTGACTGCCTGGGTTTATTCACCATGGAAATGAAAACTATTGCACTTTTGCCAATGAATAACTCAAGAGTTTTTCTTGGGACTCTCAAATTTTCACAATGTTTCACATTTATCAACAAGGCCAAAACAAAGCATTTTTGATTTAACAACAGCAAAACATGTTTTAAATATTGAATGACTGTGTTTGGGAGGAATATTGACTTGAGTCTTTGTGTTCAGGAAACTAATTCTGTCAGACATTTGCTAAATAGAAAACAAGACAAAATTTTACAGATTATTGGTAAAACTATATAAATTATTACTTAATTAAATGGTTGCAGACTGGTGACTGCAGACATTATCTTTTACTGAGAAAAGCTTTCCAGGTTACAAGAGTGATAGTAAAGAATGAGAACTATGAAATATATCACAGTGAAAAAAAATTGTTATATCCATTTAGGAAAATGTGCACTTTCATTTGTGTTGTCACTGAAAATGGTTTCACTTTAATGATAAAAGTATGTTTTGATATGTAAGTTATCAGCTAGTGCAAATAATATATTGTTCCCTTTGCAGTCAGGATTTGAACAGTACCCACAACAACATTAGAAAGATGCCAGCACAAGACAAGTGAGCTTCTGAACAAATCACAGCAGAAACGTGAATAAGCCTTGAGGATGCATACTTAAACCATCACTGAAGGAACACAAAAGTCTCTAGGTCCAAATCATTCATGCACATTTTATGTACTCAGACATTGGGTCGTGTAGCAATAATTGAAACATTAGGTGTAGTTTCTTTGCCTGCATTTGGTTAAATTGCCTCTCAGTCAATTCGGTGATAGCTTGGTGATACACTGTTCTGCTCTATTCACAAAAAGAGCCAGGTCACTCTATTTTATTCCCTAGTCCTTTGATTCTCAAGCCTAGGAGAACAAAAAGCACCAGGAGATGACATTTCCTGAGCCTGATTCCCCACTGTTTCCCTAGTGCTGTAACAGGAAGAAGGAATCAGACCTATTGTCTTCAAAGCGGAGATTTTATTCCCAGTCCCTGGCGGTAAAAGCCACTTTACAACTTTTGAAGGAGCTGCCTCTGTGCCCTAAATGAACACAAAATATGACACATAAACTAATGCTTGAAAAAAAAGAGAGATTTGGACAATGAAATCTGTTTTGCAGTGCATGAGACTGAAAAGAGTCCAGGACAAGAAATCAAAAAGCAGCGCTATTAGATCTACAGAATTTGTGATGCAATTTTTCCAGGCTAAACATAGAGGCTTTGCACTATGCAATACAATATGAAAGGGCACCTGCATGCATCCATAAATCTAGCTGAAGGACAGCATTCAGTCTCGGAGTTAGCCTGGATATTAATCTGCAAGCGTCACGGACTCACATATGGAATGAATACAGAAAAGCATGAGGGTGAAGGAGGCTGCTGCTGTCACAACGGGTCAGAGGGATAGTCTTGCTGCCCTCCTCATTGCCTCTGTCTGGTACTACTGGAAGGGAAACAAAGGCTATGAATATCAGCTAAGTGGGAAAAACAGCATCCAGATACAAAGCCTTTGTTGTCAAATGTCTGCTGACATTGTTTTTATATTCACAGGATAGCCAATTGCAGAAGAAAATTTTAACTTTCCACTACCAGCAAACCACAATTGAAGATTATCATATCTCCAGCTCCCTTCACAGTGTGCACCACTGTTTTGCTGCCTCAAATTCAGTATGTACTGTTGTACTGGTCTTCTCCGGGCCTCATCAGGTTTGATGCCAGAAGCACTTTGGCAGTTTTTTTCCCACTTTACACAAGGAAGAAATATTTAAAAATAGACAATCAGAAAAACATGCTGGTAGAGATAGGCTAAGTCTGAAGTAGTGAAGGTAGAAAGTTACCTCTTACAATGGCTACCAGGAATCAGCTGATTTCTCAAGATTTGTGATTAGTCAGTGCTATTGCAGAACTGTTCATGACATGGATCTGACTGTCCTCCCAAACTGTTGGCTGCAGTTTCCATCCCATGCCAATCCATGTAAAGAAAACAACATGTGCCAGGCACCACAGATGGGTCAACAGCTGGCATACGTGAGCTTTATGTATCACTGAGTGTTTTCCAGCCAACTAGATAGTTTTGGAAAATGTTCAGAGAAGATGTTAGAAAGCTGTCCAGTGCCATCGATAATGAGAAGAATAATGCACCACAGAAGACTTGCTGCCAGAGCAAAATATTGGCATGTAATAAATATCACAAAACTTGCAACTTTTTCACAGCTAGCGCACCAGCCAAATGTCACCCACTTCCAAGGAGGCTCTTACAGCTGTTTTATAAAAATAGAAAAAGATATTCACTGACACTATTAGACTTCCTCTACAGTTGGCTCAGTACTTGAACCAAATCCAATACTAACATTCAGCCCTCAAACCTGACCCCTTGTTTTAAGTCATTGTCGGGTTTGATAACATTCTTCAGCTGAGAGTAGGACATTTGCTGTGAAGTTTGTTAAACAGAGGACAGTAGAAGTGTTCTCCATGAGTTTATGGTTTCATTTGAAACCAAGTTCTTGACTTTTTCCGTCACTGACTCAATAGACAGAGGTAAAGTGACAGTGTGCTTCTAGGGCTATTAAACACTGTCGTCAACTTTTCTTCAGAGGTGTTACGTAACATGCAAAAGAAAAACTTGAAAACCCAAAGTTCTCAGTCTCCAGGACATATGTAAATCCCATGTTGACAGATTCTATGAGGGACTACCAAATTCAAGTCCATTTTTAACTCACAGTCTATTAGTTACTGCTGAAAAGATAATGACAATCCTATCAAAATAATTGGAAAGTGAAGCTACTGAGGGATATGAATACATGCATCCAACACATCACAAGCTCGATGTAATTCTTTATAAAGTCTGTCTGTGATCCAATGGCCTCTTCCAAATCGGTCCTGGAAAGTCTTCTCTGATGCAGGGCTTCACAAAACCCAACTAGAGTTCAACAGATGAGTCACTGCAATCACTTTTTTCATATTGTCCACCAGCATCTTACTTATTTTTGTACTGAACTTTGCTGCATTACTCACTTGCTGCTTTTACATTTATAATACATTCCTCAAAGCAAGAGCCAGCCCCTTGTGTATATTTGTACAGTGCCTTGCATAGTGGAGCTCTGGCCTCTAGGTGTTACCATAATATAAAGAATAAACAAAATCTCTATTTTGGGATATCCATACATTTTCCAAGCACAAAGGTTTTGTGTTAACCACACCTAATTAATGAGCATCATTTATATAACAAATAATAGCAGAGTGCTGAACCAATGTTAACTATAGAAAAAAGAATGTATTTTGCTTTTACTCACAAACACCTAATCCAAGCTTCCTGGAACTCTATCACAGATTTTTGTTCTTTCCTTTTAGGTGAATAGCATGGCAGTGGAGATGGCCTGAGGTATTAGTGGAGCCCAGATATAATTGCAAGGGGCTGAGACATAGTGTTCTGCCAAAAGATTCTGAACTCCAGGACTTGCTTTTCCCATCCTTCCACAAAGAATGAATTAGTTGACCTCTAGGTCATGCTACAAAGGATCCGTTTTTCTAAACGGATCTTCTGGGAAACCAGGAAGAGTGGGTTGTATTGGATGATGAGCAAGACCTTATTTTAAGTACGTTCATGAGGCTTTTATATTATGGCACTGATTTTTACTTGTATTTTGTTTCACAAATGTTTTTGACTTTTGGATAGGTTTATTTTTCACTAAATCAAAACAATAAATAATGATGCCATAAATCATTGGTAAAATTGCAACACTTGCTTTTATAACAGTTTTAGCAATTTTTGAACAGTTTGTTCCCAATAGAATTAGGTGGTAGGAGGAGGAAGGGACAGTCTGTCACTGACCGCTGCTATGGAACTTAATTTTCCATGTCAGCCAGGGCTGACACTGTAGCTGCCTTGTGTTGCTGTAGTGAACATTACACTGGTAGTGCTACCTAGAGCTGCATCAGAAGCTGCAACACTTGTTTTAACATTACGCACCAAGGAAATTCTGGAGGGAAAGCCACAGGAGGCCAATTCCATAATAGATTTAAATGTGACATTTATTATGGTCCAACATGAAAAGAGCTCGGATTCCAGAAAAGCCATAGCTTGTCCTCAGCTCTAGTATGAGTTGGATTGTTTGTTCAAGTTTCATCAAATTTGAAGCTCCCAAGTTTGTCTAAGCTGGCTGAAATAAATGCAGTGGTACCAGCTGTGCTGGATGAGAACAAAAATTTCAGGTGCAATAGATATCCTGCCAATGTTTGTTTGTAAATAGAGTTGACCTTAGGACAGATTATTTTGCTAGAAAACTCACAGTCAATGTGTTTAATGACTACAGGTCCTGGAGTATATTGTGATGTGTATGCATCCACCCTACTAAGCAGTTGATCAGAGAGCAAGCCAGCAAGAAGAGTCCAACATCTTAATTCTGTGTGATCTAACTCCCAAACAGCATCTGTAAAATATGAGCTCTGAAATTATTTTATTTTTCTAGGTTTTTTTGCTTTGGAGCTTGCCAAGATGAGTGGTTAGTGCAGTCCCATCCAAAAATAAAAAATTTTTGTTTTCTGAATAAATTAAACACTTTCTAAACTGGTTTGCAATCCCTTTATATGACAGACCTTCTGAAGTTATTTTTTGTCTAGGCTTTTTCCTGGTATAGGACAAAGCTGCCTTTCACTTTGGAAGTGTATTACTTCAGTGAAACTAACACTCACCTTAGTGGGAATGACATAATCCAAAACACATTGTATCCCTGCATTTTTTCATTATTCAGGAAAATAGAGATACAGAATGCTTCATGTTAATTGTGAATTACATGGGCAGTGGAAAACTTCTGGACCTGACCTCAAGAGGAAGAAACATCTGTGAAACTATTTCCTTCCTCTTACATAGTTTTTAGGATATCTGGATATAGACAGGAAAGATTTCTAGGTTTTTATTTGACAAGTAGTATTTCTTTAAAAATTTCAAAATTTTCATTTTATTCCCTCAGTGTTTTGGAAGAACAGTCAAGAATCACCCATTCCACTACTTGTCTTTCTACCATGTCTGGACCCCCTGCTTTACTAAGCAAGTCATGCAGAGCCCTGCAAACCCCAAAACAACATTTTTGAGTTGAGCTGCTAAACCAAAAATATCTATATATCATCATGCCACCAGAAACACTAGGCAGAAGAAGTGAATTTTTACTTTGAGTACTTGAATGTATAGATTTTTATGGTATTCAACACAGCAAATAACATTAGGACCGAGGAAGATCTCTCTGCAGAGTCAGGATGTTGCTGGTTAAAGCCTGGTCTAGTTATGTTGTCGCAATTCTGGCAACTACAGCCAGTTCTTTCCACCAGTCAGCACCTGACTCTGTGGTGGGCTCTGTCTCCATCATGGTGGGATACTGGCAATTGTGCTGCTGTAGGAGTTCTCCTGCTTCTGTAAGCAGTGTGGTCTTTGCCTCTCACCACTGAAACAACTAGTATTGAAATTTCAGAACTTTGCTGGCTTGTTCTATTTGTGCAATGTTCAACAGCAGTTCCTCAACTTGTTCTGAGTAAGCGAACAGTGAACAAAGGTTGGGATTTATTAGACTCATAGAAGAAGGAGACCTGTAGCATTTTCCCCATTGGCATTTTAGACAAATGCAATATATTTATACCTGGTGGAATAGTTAAAGGTTCTTAAAGTGACAAGTCTAAGCACACCTGGCTATCACTTGAATAAACAGGTGTAAGAGTGGCTCCTTCATGCCATATACCCAACTCCCAGGCAAATGAACATATTCTAGCTGTCTAAGATCTGGGCTACATAAGTGAAAGACATGATTCAAAAGCTGTTTTTTTAAACCAAATCATCTGCAAGTAAGCCAAGCACCTTCTATCATGCTGAAAGAAAGTCATACCCCAGCAGATTTCACTGGCTTAAGTTCTGTCATTTGATTAAATTAAAATTGCACAATAGAATAAGTATTTCTTGTGGCAAATGTCATATCATCAAATTATAAGAGGATCATGACTTTATTCTCACTCTTCTTCAGTGTCACTAAAGGGTAAAGCAGCTTCAGGAAGTAAGAGTGGATAAACCCTTTCCAGACTTCTAAACACCCAACCAGACACTACCTTCCCTTGCAGAGTGGCTGTCTTTTGTACCATTTCCCAGTGAAGCTAGGCATTTCCTAAGAATAAAAAATGCCCCCACTCGGGATGTTTTCTTAGACACACATTCCAGGATAAGTACAGCCTCAGAGCACACTATGAGTTCTCAAGAGGACAGAACTCATGAATGAGGTAAAAAGAGAGAAAAATATAAGAGCATAGCACTTGTCCCACATCATCAAGCACTAACATTTGCTTGAAACAGGGATCAAAAAATCACTATGTGAGCAATGAGGAAAAACTATAAATTTACCATGGGATAATAAAATCAATTGTAATAGTAACTATACCTACTGCCCAGAAAATGTTAGGCTGGATATCTTTGATTGTGGATTCAACCAAGACATTCATTAGTCTCTAGTGCTTTTAGCTACTAAAGGCTGGCAAAATATTATTAATTTATCTGAAAAAAAAAAAAACAAACCCCAAACCAACCCTGAATCATTTCTATGACTTATTAAACTGTCACAGTGGAGCACAACCTCTTCCTACTTCTTTCTTTGCTACTTTGTGTCCATTTCCCTTGCAGAGTAAAAAGTGTTTTGGGGAATTGGAAGCCCAGTTAGTCCTATTTTCTTTTATGTAAAAACATGATCACTGTGGTTTAAAATATTATCTTTGGGACTTGTCAGTTTCAAATGCATCCAGGAGCAGAAGTAAATTTTTAGATAGCTGAAGCTTAATGGGAAAAAAACAAAAATAAGCTAACCAATCAAACAAACAAAAAAATTAAATGGGAAAAATACCCCTTCCAAAAATAAGAAATTCAAGCATTTAAGTTGCCTGAAGACAAAAAATAAGGTGTTTTTTTACTACTATTATTATTAAATTAAAATAATGTATATCAAAGACCTTTCATTTAAGATTTTTTTAAGAAAATAAGCCAATTTATTTTTTATAAAAGTTTATTTTAAACATAGTAGTTTCATTTTAAAACTAGGAAAAAAGGATTCAAAAAAAGCTATGATATTAATAACAAATTTTTGCCTCAGGTTGACCCAAATTGTAAATGTTATATTTTTTTTCTATTTTATGAATGCATTTAGACATTTTTTCCCTATCAGTGCAAATAGATTTTTCTTGCTTACATTTTCTGTTTTATCCACTTGCCCACAAGCTGAAGTATTCAGACAATATCTCACACTTTTGCTACATTCTTTATTTTCTTTCTCATTAAAAATATATACAGTATAGATCCTTCTGATAGTTGGTTTAGGCAGTCTACCCAGTATCTGCCCCGGATCCCAGTCTACCCTGTTACTGGCACCGGGACATGTGAGACCTCCAAACCTCAGCCAGGCCTCATCTGCTGGTACTCAGACCTACGCCTGGTTCAGATCTCTGCAGTAATTGCCTATAGACATCCAGTCTGTCCTACAGCTGCCCACCACCCTTGGTCTCCCTGTGCCTTTTGCACGAACACACATATATGCAAACGGGTCTCATATGATCACAGCCTACACAGCTTCTCCAGCACTTGGCCTGGTCCTCCTGGTATCCCAGTACCCACCTCCTCCAGTTATCCCACTCCCAGACACATATGTATAGCTGTCTCCCAAACCATCCATCCCACTTACCAGCTCAACGTTCACTAGTGATCACACACTGACACACGCACCCTCACTGGCTGAGGGCACAATGCCTCTGTCCTCATTTAAAAGGGACAGTTGAAGTGAATTAAGATGAATTCAATATTAAATTTTTGAGACTCATCTAAGCATAGAGATAGACAAAACTTTTATTAAAACAGAGAACAAAAATATATGTTAAGAACACCCTTATCAAACAATGTAAAAAAATCTGAAAATTAAACTAAGTATCCGAGGGTAGGCAAGGAGGAAAAAAAAACAAATAAAAGGATGGGGTGATCCTCTTGGCCAAACCAGAAGTGTGTGATGCAAGGAAAGGATTCGAGTTGCAGCAGCCACCCTCTCAGGAACTTCGCACAGCCAAAAGAAGGGATGGCATCTGGGCTTCGCTGCTTTTTATGTCTTTTTGTCCTGGCCCAGAATTCTTCGCATCTTACACCTGCGCGAAGTTCTTTTTCCCACACTCTTCCACCCCAGGAGGGCGTAGCCTTGTGCCCTGGTTGGTCTATCCTCTTCCCACCTCCTTCCGGTCCCGAGCCCGCAGGAGGTTCCCATGCCCCCTTTCCATGTGCCATGGGAACGGCAGCTGCTCCCCCTCCCAGCCTGGACACCCCACGCCACCCCCCCACCAACACAGCTGCCTGGGGAGACGTGGCTGCAAACACAGCACCCCTCAGTGCCGAGGCGAGGTGGCGAGTGAGCCACTGGGTGTGAGGGACAGCAAACACAGGTGGCGCCTGGCGCCGGCCAGCGCCGGCGGCTGCAAAAGATGGCTGCATTGCAAATGGTGCCCAGCTGCCGCGGGTGGCGGTGCCACTGGTGCGAGCGGTGCTAAGCTGTACACCGTGGGGCACCGAGCATCTGCAGGGGCAAGGGCCCAGCACGCTTCCGCTCGGCACTGCTCCCTGCCCCAGCTCCACGGCTGCCCCACGGGGCGGCCCCAGCGGCCCCCCGGCTCCATGGTGGTAGATCCTGCTTCTGCCACCAGCACCTTTGTCAACTCCCACTTGCAAAGAAAAGGGAAAAAGTTTTCCTTAAAATAGAACCATAACAGCCTCCTCTCCAGTGCCTGCGCTCTACTCCCATACACACACATGAACTCAGATAGAGAGTCGTGTGCCTGGGAAAAGAGTCAGGAAGAGAATGTAACAAGAAGTGAAGACAGTCTAGGGGATCAGACAAGGGCACTGGCCAGCCACCTGCTTTCACAATTGGTGCCTTTTGTCTCCTTTATTCCTTTATTTTGCCATGCTTGTTCCTGCCCAAACCACCTCCTTCCTCAACCTTTGGTTCCTTCCATAATCATTTTACAATAAGTCTTGTAAGACTTATTCTTGTAAGACTTATTCCCAAATTCTCTTCCCTGTTATCACATAATGAGCCCATAGACTCTAGTGGTGACCCCCTCCTTCTGTAGGTGATTTCAGGATAGCCCCTGTCAAAGATTTGCAGTGGTACTGATGCCTAAAAACAGAGGAAAAAACTTCTAAACTATGTTAAAAGAGGTAAAATAAAAGTACAGTTGTTTAATGGAAATATCCAGATCCAAAGATGAGCCCAAACAGCCCTTAACACCTCACATTTATAACATCCACCAATCCTTCCACCCCCCCATGTCATTCAACCAGCATTCTGTCTCACCTCTGACAACCCCTGGGAGCTTTCTACAGGCTCTCTGGGCCCTCTATTTTTTCTTGCTCTTCAGTGACTGAAGTGGAGGGGAAGAGAGAAGGAAGAAGTCATACATGATGGAAATAAGGACTCTGACAAAAAAAACTACATAGAAGAATAGTACATGATGAAGGGATAGGCACGAAATTATATACAGCTGGAAGAAAACATAAAAGGCAATCAGGAAATGCTCTGAAATGCATTAAATATAATGGGATGAAAGAAATAAGGGCTTGTTAGTTAAAGGGAGAAGGTGAGCCGTTGCAGGTGACAGAGAAAGCCAAAGTCTTTTTGCTTCAGTTTGGTTGCTTTATTCTGTATAAAGAAATTAGTNATTCCCAAATTCTCTTCCCTGTTATCACATAATGAGCCCATAGACTCTAGTGGTGACCCCCTCCTTCTGTAGGTGATTTCAGGATAGCCCCTGTCAAAGATTTGCAGTGGTACTGATGCCTAAAAACAGAGGAAAAAACTTCTAAACTATGTTAAAAGAGGTAAAATAAAAGTACAGTTGTTTAATGGAAATATCCAGATCCAAAGATGAGCCCAAACAGCCCTTACCACCTCACATTTATAACATCCACCAATCCTTCCACCCCCCCATGTCATTCAACCAGCATTCTGTCTCACTTCTGACAACCCCTGGGAGCTTTCTACAGGCTCTCTGGGCCCTCTATTTTTTCTTGCTCTTCAGTGACTGAAGTGGAGGGAAGGGAGAAGGAAGAAGTCATACATGATGGAAATAAGGACTCTGACAAAAAAAACTACATAGAAGAATAGTACATGATGAAGGGATAGGCACGAAATTATATACAGCTGGAAGAAAACATAAAAGGCAATCAGGAAATGCTCTGAAATGCATTAAATATAATGGGATGAAAGAAATAAGGGCTTGTTAGTTAAAGGGAGAAGGTGAGCCGTTGCAGGTGACAGAGAAAGCCAAAGTCTTTTTGCTTCAGTTTGGTTGCTTTATTCTGTATAAAGAAATTAGTTCTGATCAGTCGTTTAACATGGTTAATATTAATAGCAAGGGGGTGAAGAAAACAGGCAACATTAGGTTAAAAAACAGGCCAACAATACTAAGAAAAATTAGATCTTTCAAGTTATCTTTCCCTGATGAGAGTCAATGTGGGCAGTTTTCTTGGATGGCTTGTGAGGACTCAGTGGATTGAAAAAAGGCAAACAGCTAGTATCCATTAGGAGGGAAGGAAGACAGTAGGGAAAAGAAAGACTAAAGGAGGTGTAAACCCAACGGAATATGTAACACTGAAGCCTGGAAAAATAATAAGAGCCATGTTATTAATCAATTTTCAAGAACCTCAAGAATAATCAAGTAATAATGAATCACCAAAATTTATGAGGCTTTATTTCCCAGGTTTTATTCCAAATATTCTTGTTTTTTCTTAATAAGACAAATTTCCTAGAAGACACAGGAAAGTTGATGCAATCTCTTGAATTTAGTAGTAATTCTTATGATCTAGTTTGATAGCAGTCGTAGTAGTTTTATAAGCGTAATTAGGAAAAAGACCCCACAAACATCCTGAAGAACAGTTATTGAGAAGAGTCTCAAAGTAAAGATAGCATTTTAGCTCACACCGTGGTCTCACCTATCTTATATTTATTATCCAATTACTATTTACGACAGTGTTATAAACAAAGGAACAGAAAAGCACATATCTTAAAACTGAGCATGACATCAAAGCAGAAAGCAAAGATTTTGGAAATGGGATAAGAATTTAAATTATGTTGGTAAATTGAAGAAATTATAAATACATTAAATTCCATAATTACAGGAGTAAAGAGCTATATCTAAGTAGGAAAAATATTATTTAAAAATTTATGTTGGGCAACAACTATCTTGAAAACTGCAGTGCAGAAAAAATTCTGACACTTGCAGTGGAATGTACACATCACAAAAATATATGTTGTTGAAAGTAAGACAAATGACATTTTAAGAGGCATTCTTTATAACGATTTTTGTGCATAGAGCAAAAGGCAAAGAATTACACCTTTTCGCTCAACACTGCTAAACCTTCTGATGAAAAGTCATGTCTAGAATAATTGGAGAAAAAAATAAGATCTAGGAGTCTTAGCAAATGAGATCTGCGTGGGAAAGTTAAAAAACCCCTAACAAACAGACAAATCACACCTGTTAAAAAAAT
>WEIV01000137.1:28318-40069 GCA_013390005.1 Calyptomena viridis
CCAGCTAATAAAAAACTCTGGCTACTTAAAACCACAACAGTGCTGCGGGAGAGTTTTTATACTTTGGTATACTTTTTTATATACTTTATATACCTTGTCGTTTTGGTGGATTTTGGTTTCTCTGCTGAATGCCTATGACCCAGTGATACCGCATCAAAGTTTTTCACTAGACATTCCACAATAATGAACTCAAAACCATTACATTTTACCTTAGTCTGCCATTGTCTCTTATTTAGTTCCACATGCACTAGAATCCAGTTTGCTCTCCCTTGTCTTCCTGCCTTTTCATGTCTTAAGAAAACAGATAAAAGAATAATAATGTCTGCTTACTATAAAATACATCTCCAGCTAGAAACATTCTTCCTTTAATCTGTCAGTGGCTTTTAGGCAGAAAAGAGAGATTTTGCAAAATGTCTTGGATAACTTTTGTTCACTCAGATACTATGAAGGCAACTTATCGGATGAGGGATCTTGTTATATAGTTCCTCTTTCCTGTGAGTTTTTATGGAGAGGGCACAGACCAAAAAAATAATAGTTTTACACTGCCTTACAACCCATTATTTAAAAATGTCCAGGAGAACATCAACAAAGTTTACCCACTTTAGCATTTGTGTCCTATTAAATGCTGAAAAGAGCTGATATATAACTATTTCTAGTCTGGGGGTAGGATTGTGTATTTCTTCTATCTTGAGTTCATGCAGCTCATTAGAAATCCAGTCAAGCTTTTTTTGGATCGCTGGTTTTGCAGATACAGGCAGATATAGCAGGTGCAAAGCAAGCAGAATAAATTACAATGGAAGGCAACTTTAGAGGCAACTCATTTACTGATTTTTTTTTTTTTAATAAGATATTGACAAGGCAACTTTGAAAACTGAAGATGGCTTCTATTTTATCTTTCTCAGGGATTTGAAGAGAGCAGTAGAGTTACACGAGTATTGCATGGAAAATGGCAGACAGACCATCTCCAGAATGTATTCGGGAAGGTTGGTAGTTTGGGTTTGTTTATTTCCACACAAATCCAAACCCCCACATCTTTCCACTATTAAGTGGTTCTCCTGTAGATTTCTTCCCTCTCAAAAGTTGTCCTTGTGAGAAACAGATCACTATGAATCTTTGCTTTAGAGAACAAGACCAATACGGACGATAACCCAGCCACAACAGCAGGTTTGAACACTACCGGCAAGAATGCACTCATCTGGTATATTTTATTATGGATATATTGTTTGGTGGGACTATTTAACTCTTAGATTGGTAATAAAGAGAACAATTTTATGAAGGAGGTAAGCACATATAGCAGCTTATTTTAGGTGCTACTTCTGTTTTTTCAATTTGGAGTAAGTTACAGATTCAAGAAGCAGCTCTAACAACAATAACAGCAGTAATGAGATGCTACTAAATTGGCTAAAATTTGTACAAAGTGTTCAAGTGAAACTGTGGATTTCCTTGAATTTTATTGAAACCATTTAACATAAATTACCAAAATCAACTTAATTCAGTTTACATCCATCAATTTTGTGTTAATGAATGCCTTTTTTGTTATAGAAACAAAAAAACCCCCCTCAAAATAATAAATCAATTTAATGAGAAAAAAGTAAATATAGCTTTCAAATGAATGAAAATACAATTTGCATGAACCACAATCCTTGTGAACAATGATGTGAACAAAAGGAAAAGATGTAATTCTTCTTCTATATAGGATCTTTTGTATGTGAGAATCTAGAAGGACTTCTAGTAACCACATCACACAGAAAGGAAATTAAATTGGGTGTCATGGAAATTGAAATAAGAGGAAATTATAACCACTTGTCTTAATTTACAGCATGTCAAAACCAATCTGCTTTAATTTCAGTAAAACTCAAGTGACTCATCAGCCAGGTCACAGACCTGGATGTTGCTGGCCTGTGCCCTTATGCTTCCCCCTACCCTGTCCACAGGCCAAGACCTCATTTCAGACCCTTCATACCATTGGTCCCTGTCCCACTGATGCCGTAACATTGCCTGTCTCCAGCCATATCTCCCAAATGAACATGGAGTTTCAGTATGTGCAGCTCATCTCCTGTATGAGCATCTCATTCATAGATTGCAGCCTTGTCTCTGGTCTCTTTAGCTCCACCTACTTTAGCTCCTGACAGGAGCCCCCAGATAGTCCCTAGCCCCGGTTCTTTGCTCTCCATGCAGGGGCTGTTAATAAGTGCTGTCACAGTTCCCAGCCCTGCCAGCCACGGCCAGAACCTGTGGGATAGCATGCATGAGTGAGTCCAGCTCAGGTCCCAGCTTTCTAACCTCCAGAAGCACCTAGTGCTCACCATGTCTTGTCAGTCTGGAGGGTGAGAAGAGGGAGAACAGTGAGAAACCATCTCCATTCAGAGTCCTACACAGAAGTTGATGCTCCAATGTAAAGGGAGGTCGTCTTCTCCTCACACTGAGCTGCTTCCATGGGGCAGCTTCTCCTAGGCCCAGAACTCTAAGGTGCAGAATTTACCCTGACTCCCCTCCTATCCTTGCCTCTGCACCCACAGGATGCCTCGATACTCAGAGGACAGCCCGGTCCTTGTAAGAGCTCTAAACTCAGACCTAAACAGGGATGCCTCAGATCTTTCAGTCACTTACAGTTCGTAAAATGGACCACGAACTTCTCTATGACTAAGATAGGGAAAGAAGCTTTACTCAACACATGTTTATTAATAGCTCAATTTCATACACTGCAAGAAACTACATATAAAAGGAAGTAGAAGAAGGGAAGAAGAGAAAAGAGAGTCTTGATGCTGCTACAACTTTTGCTAATGGAATCAACATTGACAATCCAGGACACACAAAGAAACAAATTGAAACTACAATATACATCCTACACCTAAAAAGAGTTTTCCCATGTCAAGGCTGAACCAACTGAGCCAGGAGGTTTTTCTGAAAAACAATTTTTCTTGTCATTACTGTAAACTAAAGAAAAGGAAAGGAAAAAGAAAAGCAAAAATAAGCAGTGCTAATAATGGTTTGGTGAGGGTTTTTTTTGAGAACTAAAATCATGCCAAGAAGAATTACAATATTAGTTTATCACTTGGATACTTTTGAATGTAATAAAAAAAAGTGTTATATCTCTAAAGGAAAAATGAAGTGGTTTTAATGTGTGACTAAAGGTACTGAAAGATATAATTATTTGTCTCCCTTGGCAATTTTGTTCTACAAAAGGAACTGTTTCACAGTTTCTACTTAAGCTCTCACTTCTTTTATTATATTCTTCTCTTCCTGTTTCATCTCTTCCCCCGTATTACTATACAGTGCTATTTGTCCCTCCCCCAGTTCTAAGAAAGCAACAAATGATTCTTTTCCTTTCCAACTTGTACTTTTTTCCCCTTTGCTGTCTTATTTTCCCTTCATTTCCTTAACTCCTTCCCTCTAGGCTTGTGAATAATTTCCAGCTCCCTTCCCTGAGTCTCTATTTCTCCCTTTTCTCTCCATTCTTTCTTCTTGTCTTCCTATAACCTAACTTCTAATCACTTTTCTGCGTATTTTGTCACTTCCTTCTTAATTCCTTATTTTCCTTTATCTTTGCCATGCTCAAGAAATCAGGCAAGGAAGGCAAGAGATCAGCATGCCTGAGTCATGAACCACTAGCCAAACTAAAGGGCAAGAAGCAAATGCACAGGAAAGGACAGGTGTCCTGGGAAGAGTATAGGGACACAGTCGAGATGTGTAGGGATAGGATAAGGAAGGCCAAGGTGAGCTGAAGCAGAACTTGGCAAGGGATGCAAACAATAACGCAAAGAGCTCCTATAGATATGTCAGCCGGAAAAGAGACAGAAAAAAAGGTCAAAAAAGCCTGCCCCTTACCTCACCCCATTCCTGCCCCAATGAACAAGGCTGGCAAACTGGAAACAATGGGTAAGTAACTGAAGTACTAAACAACTGAATACTAAGGTACTCAACAACATTTTGCCTCAGTCTTCAATGGAAATTCCTCTTCAAGAGGAAACACCTCTTGAATGAGTGGACCACAAGAAGAGGACTAGGGAAGAAAAATCATGGCGTATTCCACCATCCTCACCCTGACTGAGCTGGTTGTGATATTGATGCTGGTGGTGTAGCTTAACTTTGTCGTTGTCCGTGTAGGTAGCCAGAGCACTGCACTAGTGTGAGCTGGGGTTGGGTAGTTTGGGGTGGCATAGTATAGCATTGTGGCATTGTATGGAGCATCATGATGGGCTGTGGAGTGGGCCTGGGAGCTGCTCTTGTTTCACTGAGTTCCTGGGGATTCTGCAAAGGAAGTGATGGTAGTCAAAGCATTGGAAGAGTGTAAAAAGAACCTGGCCAGAGGAGAAAAATCATGAAGACAGGGCATGAAGCCTAGCAGACATGTGGCTGCCCAATGGGATCTCCCCACATATGTCCATAAACAAAGACAAGTGTGTCCCTAAGTTCATCCCAGGATGCCCAGGCATTCTTCAAGGAGCACCACAAGGTGCTGCAGGCAGAGCTCGTCCAGTGGTGAGGAGCATGAGGGGCTGCAGTGTGGTCCAGACATGGGTGTAGGTCAAGTCAGGGCAGTTTGGGGCCACAGTATATCCTTAATGCCTTGGAGGGTGGACATGGACAAGGCTAGGGAAGGGGGCAATGACAAGGACACAGTACAAAGCAGCAGCAGTATATCTATGGAACTGGAATGCAGCACCCTCACTGCTGCTCCAGCCAGGAGTCCCCTGGAAGAACCAACACACCAGCAGCACATGCCTACGGGCAGGGATCATGGCCAGGTGGCAGGATGGTTTCTGGGAAAGTGACATGCCTGGTGGAAATTCCACATCTGTCTCACATCTGCTTGAAGTTCCAGACATAGTGGTGCTGGGAATTCAAGAGAAAATGGTTGCATTAATCCTGAGCAACCAGGGAGTGTAGGGTCAGGAACTGCCTGAGACAGCCCAATCTCTGGGCCTGATCAGACCCCTCTGTAGGGGTTTCCTGCCCTCTAGAAGAATTACACACATCCAACCTGTCCTCTTCAAGTTGACCGAGTGTGCACTCAGTCCCCTTATCCAGATTATCAATAGAATTGCTATTCAAGAATGGCCTTAGTACTGAGCTCTGAGGAACATCACCAAATCAGGAAGAAATTCTTCCCCTGAGGGTGGTGAGGCACTGGCACAAGTTGCCCAGAGTAGTTATGGCTGCCCCATCTCTGGAAGTGTTCACAGCCAAGTCGGGTAGGGCTTTGAGCAATCTAGTCTAGTGGAAGGTGTCCCTGCAAATGACCGTGGTGTTGGAACTACAGGATCATTAAGTTCCCTTCCAACCCAAACCACTCTATGATTCTGCATCTGTACAATTACTAAGTATGTTGAAAAAAGGCTAAAATACAGAAGAAAGAAAAGTCATACCTTGTACAGAACCTGTCTGTCTCTCCCTTTGTTTGGCACCAGATGCAGTACTAAACAGGGGATTAGTTTTCTTCCAAAGGATAGGACTTTCCTTAGCCATCTCCTTCCCATAGGGAAAGACAAAAAAGGAATCCTTCTTTTGACTAGAATGATAAATCTGTTTTTGTTGCCCCAAGAAGCAAAGCAAGAACATATGCTTGGAAAGCAAATCTCATCACCTCAAATGTTGATATTCCTCCTGCTTGCAATAGTATCCACAGTTCCAGAAATTCCTTCGGGAGGAGGAGTGACAGCTTCAAACTGACCTACTGCTGAATCCTTTCTTCTACCGCTTCTGAGAAAAGTGAGTTACGTTACATATAAGCAAAATTTTTTTGCTGATTGTCTAACCCCTTCAGGGTGTTGCCAAAATAGTCCAGAAAAAAAACCTCTAACACTTATTTTTGAGTATTAGAAATAAAGCATTCCTCTATTTATGGCAGCCAGGAAGGCAGGAAATTTTATTCCAAATTGTGCACACCAAAATTCACAGGTTACACCCTGTTATTCTTTCCAAGTTCATTCCACCCATCACTCCACCTCAGACATATCTCTAGAATTTGGGTTGGAGGTCTTAAGGCAACTCCTAGAGCCTGATTCCATCCTCTTCCTCAGCTTGCCCTTTTGCTGACCCCTCACTTCTGGCACAAAATCAGCCTTCTGGAATGGCTCCAAGGTCCACAACTAGTCTTGACCAGCTCATTATCCGTGTTTTCCTTTTTCATCCTCTTTATCTGTTTTGCTCCATAGATAGAAGAGGCCTTTCTTCCTTGTTGAAATTTCTGCCTGTTAAAAACTTCTAACAAAGAATGATAACCACCTTGGGAACTATACAGAAACTGTCTAAAAGAAATGAGAGAAAATCTCTGTGAGGCTACAAGAGGAGGAAAAAAAGAAAAAAAGAAAAACAGGAGGCCAAAAATGCTTTTTTGAAGCACTTTAGTTTTGGGCACAACTTCAAAATTAAAGAAGATAAAGGTTTTCCTGGTGGAGAAATTCTACTACTCAATATCAGTAATCAATCACTCTCAAGACACACTCTTAGCCCAAACTTCCAGGTAAGAACATCTGAATCCATCTCTGCCTGAAGTGCCCACTCCTTCCACAGGAGATTTTTTTCAAGCTGTGCAGCACTGATCAGTGTTATTTTTATGGACTTCCGAGATGCCTATTTCATCAGACAGACCCCCTTCTTTAAAGCAGTGGAAGGGAGACATATGTATTTTAATTGCTGGTCTGACCTGACAGATTAATTGAAACCATTTGATCTCCTGAGAGTGCCACACCATGAGAATACAGAAATATTCTCATTTACCTTCCACTTCATCACTGGTATCAATGCCAGGCTTTCTGCTGACTTGGGTCTTGAATAAACAGCTATGTAATTATATTACTGTACTATATACAGTTATACTTATAGATTCTATACTGTAATTATATAGCATAGAATTAATTGCATGCAAATGTGTTAGCACATCATTAATAAGATGTATGATCATAACATGGTAAGGATGTGGTTGTGACACAGTTTTTGGAAAGCCTGAATGGGAATGTTAGAGCTTTTGAATTGGTACAATCATTATTATGCTACCTAAAGCAATACCTCAAGAGTTCATTCAGGATAGCACATGCACAACAACCAAGACAGTGCTGAAACAAGTGTGTTCTCAAGTGCTGGCTTAAAGCAGAATTTTCTCTATGCATATCTCTCTACAGACTTGTATTGCACACCGTAGGCCTAATCTTGAGCAGTCTACAGTCTTAGAAATATCTGGAAAACTCCTTCACATTGGTCTCTAATATTAAGAAATTGCATTTAAAGTATTTCGTCTTCCTATAGTATTTTAACTGTTACCACAGTCTTTCTAGTGTGCCTCATTGTTCTTCCTCTAATTGTTGCTTTAGACACCAAGTTTTCTCAAGGCAGACATTGATTTTCTGGAAACCATTGGACATGATTCTGCTACTTAAGATAGAGTAATAATAAGAAAATGTACTATAAACAAAACAGGGAACATGCCAAAAGGGGATGGCTGACACATTGCTGCATGGGGGTTTTACTTCCACACACCAATAAAGATATTTTTGCTCCTTGCAAGTCCAGTCATTCATACTGTGAAGGAGTAATTTAATTTCTCAAATAATAACATAAAGCAGTATTTACTGAATTCTAACAAAGTTCTTAAAAACTAACAAAGTTCTTAAAAAATCCTTAATGTCAGTTCAGAAGAGCTTAACACTTGTGACAACTCACTAGAAATATTAGGTACAAAGTCTGTGACAACAAAACTAAATAATACGTGAATTAAGGTAAGGACAGAACACACAGGTTTAACTCTGCAGACTTAAATGTTTAAATGGGTTCCACTTATAATTAAATTTCACACTGTTTTTGACAGGAAATAAAAAAACCAAATAGCCTCTATTGCTGTTAATATTTTTGTCACACAATTCTGGCAGCTTTGATCAGCTTTGTCATTTCAGGCATGCAGTAGTTTTCATATTGATTCAGGCATTAATCAGAACACATTTTTTATTTCAGAATTAGCATACCAAAAGTGTTTTGTGAGTTATCATGCTAATATGTTCTATCAAAGACTGAATTAACATTTTACTGCTGCTAACCAGAGGCAATACTTCATATACAATTCAGATGACGTTGCCAAACTTTTTGCATTACCAGCTGTTTAAATCTGAGTGCTTAGTATCTGTGGACCTTAAGAAAGATCTTTTGAAAATAACCTAACAAAGCCCCCCACAGTCCAGTATCAGTATTCCCAGAGCTAATGAAGCCCCATACTGTTCCTGATCTCTATTGTGCTTCTTGTAATGAGGTAATGCACAATGTTCCAAACACCATTATAGAGCACCCCTTCCCATCTTCACCTTCTTTTCATTTTTTAAAACTGGTTTTAGTCTCAAAGGTATTCTGAAAAAGGATAAGAGAGCAGAAGAGAGGACAGAACTGGTAACCTGCTGATTGTGAGCTGCTTTCCTTTCCTGGGAGTGAAAGGTGGTGACAAAGCAGTAAGATGGTATTTTACTGTTTTCTACCATCTTCGTATGAAAACTGCTACCGTTCTTCTACAGCAATCATCCAATGTCAACAGTTACCATTATGCATTAGTGTTTTGCAGGCAGAATTCCTGGCTCTCGCTACAGAGGTTTCCTATGGCAAACATCCCAATTTCATCCTACCTGTAAGTATACAGATCATGCATGCAGCTACTGCCTGCCAGGAAGTACTCATTGATCACCATTCAGGAAAATTTTCTTGACTTTTGTGAGATCTGTATAAAAACATTCAGCATGATACCTGTGAAATTGTGACAGCAGAAGTTTGTATCTTCTATATAGATATAGAATCTTTTGCCAGGAATCTGATAGCAGCCGTTGGGGGTAGATGGAAGTTTTCACTTTTTGTATAAGAATGGTTCCTAACTACAATGAGGAACACAGCTTATGCAGTCTGTTTAGATGTAAAATAGGATGTATGTAGGTTTAAATTCAAATTTATAGTGTAATTTAAAAAAACAAATCCTCATATGCTTTAGAACAACAGATACATTCTATTACAGGATTTAATGCAAAATCACAGAATTACCCTTACATAGCTGATCACAAATTAAAAATAATTAAATCTAGATAGTGACAAACTAGATTATCCAGGAAGTTTACTTTCTCAAAAAAAATCCCCCATTTCTTTATCACTACTAGTACTTGAGAGTGTTGAAAAGACCTTTTTGTCAAGCTGAGGACATCACTCAATTTTGGCAGTGTCAGACTGGAGCTACCAAATACACAAGTACCAAGTTTACACAAGTTCTTGTGTAAAGAATGACTAGCTACAGCAATAATGGTAAAGAACAAGAGCCAGGCTGTTCATCCACTATTATTTGCATTCACTCTGGGATCTTCAGGAAGCCTGTACAGACCCAAGAAAAACTATGTTCCCATAAAGTCGTTCTCTCCATAATCAAACTGCCAGAATCCCCATTAGCATCCCTTTATAAATGTCAAACATTTTACAATAATTTCATGTTTAAGAGCCTAGGACTCAGGTGCCATTGCCAACGTCTGTATCCACAAGGAAGGTCACAGCCAAACACCAGTAATTCAAGGCTCTCTGGGTTTCTGCTGTGACATAATTGTCAAACAGCACTTGGGAGTTTACAATCACATCTTAGCTGTGGGTACTGTTAACTAATGGTAGATATATTTCTTCCTACAGAGGAGCTAACATTAATCGCTTTGTCTCCCCTGGCTACTTTCCCAACCTGTCATCACAATCTCAGTTAAACTGAGTTGAGCCTCGGCCAACTCATTTATACCTCTGCTCTGCTCTTCTTTGAAAACCAAGGTGTTGTGACAGGGCCCGGGCTCCTAAAACAGGAGTTTTACTTCCTTTATCAAAGTCCAATACCAGATAAAAGAGTCAGACTCACAGCTTTTTCAGTTTCTCTTGTTGTTTGTTGAGTCCTTATCTCAATTCCAGTGAGCCGTCCTACACATGGACTTAACACTCTGAAATGGCAACTGCAGTGAAGTTTTAAAGACTTTTTTATCCAATTAACTGTTACAATGTATTATATTTATAATTCTGTACCAATAACCATCACCTGTTACTAACACGTTTCCTCTACCTCAAATCTATTCTACCAATGTCTTTATGCCACCTCCACAGCAGAACATGGAGCAAGAAGAAGAAGAAAAGAGAATTCAGGACAACGCCCAAAACCCTTCATCTTGTCTCCTTTTACTTCCATACTATAAACCCCAAAACTATAAATTTTTACCTATGTGATAAACTAAACTATAATCTAACTTATGTTTTTACTACTTTTAATTCATCCATGAGTGTTGGAAGCTTTTCCCATGGGCACAGATCAAAGACTGTGTCCTCCTGGGGTCCCAGCGAGGGTCCCAGACCCTCCAGGGTGATTTGAGGGGTCTTCCAGATATTTTGGACTCCAACAGTGTTGTGTTATCCATTGTGCATGGAAGACCTAGAATCATACATGTTTTATTTACCAGTAGGCTAAAAAAAACCAGGTCACATTCTTCCCAAGAGTAGGATTCATTTATTTTAATTTTTAGCCACCTGAAGCCCACTCTGGTTTCCCATACCCCCATACAAAACTCAAAAAACAAAGAGTAATAAGAGGCTCAGAAAACAAGTTATTTGACCTAATTTAAACTTATGCTTCTTTCAAAGCCTGCTTCTCTCTCTCTTTACTGTGGGAATAACCAAAGTGTCTAGCTTAGACTTGGACAGGGGTTTTTTGACTGCAGAGTTAGATCCCACACTAAACCCCAAATGGCCCCTTTTCAGGTGGAACAGAAGTGAAAGAAGTTTTTTGGGAAAAAAATTCCCCATACCCATCTGTTGAAATCTGCCTAAGAGGAAGAAAGAAGACACTGAAAAATAGAGTTTCATCTTAATCTGATAAGAGATAACACTAAATCACTTAAGAGACCTCAGCAATCCAGAAAGTTTTTTAGTGTGTGTGGAGGATAAATTTCTGTTGCAGCTGGTGAGTGAGCCTACCAGCGGAGGGTCTACGTTAGACTCGTTGTTCGCAAATAGAGAATTGGTGGGTGATGTGGAGGTTGGAGGCCGCCTGGGGCACAGTGATCATGAAATCATAGAATTCTCGATAATTGGTGAAATCGGGAGGAACATCAATAAGACCTTTACACTGGACTTCCAGAGGGCAGACTTTGGTCTGTTTAGGAGACTTATTCAGAGAGTTCCTTGGGAAACAGCCCTTGAAAACAAAGGAGTTCAGGAAAGATGGGAGTGCTTCAAAACAGGGATCTTGAGGGCACAGAAACAGTCTGTTCCTCTGTGCCGAATGTCCAGCCTGGACGAGCAACGAGGTTTTGAAGGAACTTACGAATAAAAAGAGGATGTATCTTCTTTTGAAGGAGGGTCGGGTTTCTCAGGAAGTGTTTAAGGATGCTTATAGGGCATGTAGAAAAAAAATTAGGGAGACCAAAGCTCAGTTGGAACTTAAACTGGCAACTTCTGTAAAGAATAATAAAAAAAGTTTTTACAAATATATTAATGATAAAAGGAAGGGTAAGACCAACCTTTGTTCCTTATTGGATGAGGCAGGAAACTTAGTAACTAAAGACGAGGAGAAGGCAGAAGTGCTTAATGCCTTCTTTGCCTCAGTCTTTAGTGGGAACATATCTTGTCCTCAGGACAGCTGTACTCGAGGGTTGGTAGGTAGTGTCAGGGAGCAGAAAGGTCCTCTTGTTATCCAAGAAGAGGCAGTCAGAGAACTGCTGAGACACTTGGATATTCATAAATCAATGGGACCAGATGGGATCCGTCCAC
>WEIV01000137.1:40528-66486 GCA_013390005.1 Calyptomena viridis
CTGGTGGGGGGCTTGGAGCACAAGCCCTATGAGTTACAATTGAGGGAGTTAAAGTTGTTTAGCCTGGAGAAAAGGAGACTCAGAGGTGACCTTATCACTCTCTACAACTTCCTGAAAGGAGGTTGTAACCAGGCAGAGGTTGGTCTCTTCCACCAGGCAGCAACTGACAGAACGAGAGGACACAGTCTCAAGCTGCACCAAGGAAGGTATAGGTTGGATATTAGGAAGAAGTTTTTCACGGAAAGAGTAATAAAGTATTGGAACAGTCTGCCCGGGGAGGTGGTAGAGTCACCATCCCTGGATGTGTTTAAAAAAAGACTGGATGTGGTACTTGGTGACATAGTCTAGTTGAGGTGTAGGGCATGGGTTGGACTCGATGATCTTGGATGTCTCTTCCAACCTAGTAATTCTATCTACAAATGCAAGTGTTGAAAGCAGCTGTATGCTTTTAAAGCAAGTGAAAAAACACCTATCCCAAATCATCAACTACTCCTTACACAGATGCTATCAACCACCTCAATCTCTCTGGCAGGGCCATCCTTAATTTTTACATTCCAATGCTCCAAGCCCTCAGTTTTAGAAGCTATATAAGAATTCACTTCATATTGAGGTGTGCTGTAGTCCCCTGAAGATGATGCAGTTCTTCATCAGCTTCAAGTTGAATTTTTTCCAAAGAACTTCTAAAATCATGAGTTTACGGAAAGAGAAAAACAAACAAAAATTTTAAGAAAACCACAAAGCAAAACAAACAAACAAACAAACAAACAAAACCACACACACACACAAAAAACCCAACAAAAAAAAACCAAAACACAAACACATATGGAACTAAGAGTACTTTTCTTACAATGAGTAAATAACATATTTGAAAAATTTAGCTTTTACATATAAATGTTTGATATTCAGAGCTGGCTACTGTTAGTGAGCATTCTCTTTTGGAACACACATAGCATGTAAACTTCAATAAAAGGTGAATTTCTCACCTGTGTTGGTTTAACAGTTCAAGAAGAGACATTGCTATTTAAACAATATATTTAGTTTTTTAGAATCTGAGATCTACAATGAAGAATTCACAGATTTAGGCACAGTATGCTCATGTAGAAATGTTCTTCCCTTTTTAGCTTTCAGATGCCCTGGATAAATAAAAGTGTTTTCCTTTACTGCCAATAGCTAGATAACAAGCTAGAAAAAGAATGAAAATTTTATTCTTAATACTTTGACACTACTTCTGAGCATTACAACAAGATTTCTTGGAAAGCTAGTACCCAAAAATGGAAAAAACAGAATAAAAACCAAATCAAACAACAAACAAAACCAAAACCGAACAAAACCCCCAAACTTATCACCTAACATACCTTGCTGTTTTTTCTTTAATTTTAAGGAATGCATCTAACCTGTCAAGAGAATTTTGAAGATCTTAGCCCCTACTCTCCGCCCCTTTGGGAGCCCTACTACCACTGAATCTCTGGGTTTACGTATTTTCCAACATAGGTTACAGTATCACTATTGATCTAACACACTATGATTGCCACTCGTTTATGAAACAAGCACAAAATACTACTACAGCCCTTCACATGTAAGATGCAACACAGCACACAGGGGATCAGTAACAGAGCATGGAGTATTTGACTAATGAGCCATGAGCCAAGGCTGCTTACTTCATCATTAGTGTGAAAGAAAGTTGGAGTAGTTCAATAATTTCTGCATCAGCTCATCACCCACAGTGCAAAGCAGCTTGCTGAAGCAATGAAGCCCAGAGACCTGTTTCTTTCCAGCCCACTGAGCCATTTATTATCAGTGTTGTGCTTTCAAAGATGCCTCTGCCTGAAAAAGAGTCAAAATTGTGCTCTCAGAAGAAAACTGGTTTTTCGTTAAGACACTTAAAAATATAAAACATTACTCAGGGTGCCACAATAGTTAAGCTGGAGTGAAGTGGGGATATTTAAAAAGGCTTTCTTTAACCCAGGAATGCATATCTCCCAGGCAGTCCCTACAGAAGGAAAACAGGCTCTCAGAAGGGCAGTTGAGAACAGGCTCTGAAACACAGGTGATCTGACTTGCCCACCAAAGGAGCCTGTTGATTGTAAGTCAGCTTTTCTCAAGCTCCCTGCAAGCCTGACCTTTTCTGATTTTCATTGCCTTTGTACTACTCCCTGTTCCCAAAGAAGAGAAAAGCTACTACCTTTGACTGATGCCAGCAACTCCTTTCCTAGGGATTAAGGAAGAGAGAAGCAGACGTAATTATTGGGAAGAACTTAGTTCATTTTTTGCTCGTCACATGGGAGCAAAGATGTTGCTGCAATTAGAGGTTGTTAGCTGTTCCCTGGCTAGGATAAACTAGTAACCAGCAGTTGCAGCTGTACTTCATTACACAGGAGAAACTGAGCTGCTGCTAGTAATAAATCAGCATAATTTAATTTTGATTTAATGTTTATCTTTTTTCTTTAATAGCTAATAGTATTTTGATCCCTTTTGCACATTCTTGTCTCTCACCACAATACTTATTTTGATAAACTACTTCAGACATATCAAACTCTACTCTTGAAAATACTTTTTTCCACAAGCCTTTGATCTGCAGAGCATCACTTTATTTTGTCTAAGCAGCTAATAGTTATATGATAAACCCATTCAATTACCAATATGTTATTTGCAATTTTTTTTTCCCTTGTGAAACCTTCTGTGACAGCTCAGCTTGAGAGGTAGTGCTGGGAGATGGGGAGGGAGGGGATGTTATGTTTACGGTAAGAACAAGCTGTAATTATCAGTTGCAGGTATAAATACACACCTCCAAACCCCAGAGAAAGCAAGCTGCTTTAGCCATTAAAGTTATCCAACAGTGTAAACATTTGAAGACTGTAATGACAGCTTGTTCTCATTTCCCTGCTTACAGAAATTGGACTGCTTCTGGCTGCTATCAATTAGCACATCCCAACACTTTGCAGGAATGTGGCTGTCAGTGACCCCACATTCATGTGGCAAGATAGAAGCCATGTGCATCTGAATATGTGTCCTTGGCTCTCCTAATCATGACGACAGCTGGAGTTGCTAAAACACTCAGTCTGCCACTCCACTGAGCAACAGCTTGTAAGAACAATAGTAATAATAACAGCATATCTTTATAATACAATAATATAATAAATGGAATCTATTTTTAGCTAGAGAATATAAGACTACACTGGAACAAGATGGGTTTCAGGTTGATCTCTTTATCCGGTACCCAACACCCAAACTAAGGCATCAAAAATAAGTCAAAATCTTATATTCTATTTATAAAAAAGACACATTTAAAAAAAAAAGTTGGAAATTAAAGAAGAGATATATTAATGAATTGTGCTGACAACCCCAGAGCAGGATACAGTACTCCAGGTGGGATCCCACCTGAGCAGAAAGCAGGTGGTTTAATATTTGTTCCTCTTAAACTTAACAACTAAAGTACAGTTTTTAATTTTGATTTCATTAATTCTTGTCATTAAATATTGAACCTGTTGAGAAGAAAATTTCAATTATTTTCAAATTATTTGAAAATTCAGATCACATCAAAAGTTTTGGAGGAAGGAATAGACTCACAAAACTAATGAGATGGTGAAGTTAGAATGCCAGGTCCTGTGTCTAGAAATCTTTCTTTTCAAAGATTTGAGTCCAGATCTCATCATCCAGTATTTTGGGTGGAGAATTTTATTTAAGCCCATGGTATAAACCAGGCAAAGAGTGGGTCTGTGCATCCACCTATTAGCTGACTCTGTTAGAACACAAGTTAACTTGGAGAAGGTGGTTCTCAGTCATTATTCAAGTTATGATACTTGGAGAATTAGTCCCTAGCTCAAAAAAGAATGCTCCAGATCAGTGGAAAGGAGGCTTCAGGACACTGGAGAGTGTTTAGACTTACCTGTGTTTAGACACACCTATAGAGTCTACTTGCTGATCCTGCAGATATTGATATAGTACAATTTTCAATAGGTGATGATTTGGAAACAAGCATGGCCTTATCTCTCCCTTAGGGTCTTTGGAAAAAACATACAAAGCAATCAAATTCCCTTTAGCACATAAAGAGACTAGACCTCCATATCTAGTTTCCAAAAACTTCACAATTTTTTGCAAAAATATAGGTAAACTTATCTCACAGACAAAGCTTAAAAAATTATATCACCAAATCAAGAAGTTGCCAGAGAACACTTGCCAGTGAAAGCTAACAGTGTGCAGAGAAAAAGAGAATGAAATGTTCTTTACTTTTGACTTTTAATAAAATTTTCAGTGCTTCACAGTGCCTCTGGTAGCTCTTCAGACACTCTCTAAGGAGCTGTGACTCATCAGCTGAAGAATACTAGTTTGGAGCTCACTTTTTTTTTCTGTTGTGAGGTTGAGTTTTGTTTGTTTCTTTTGTTGTTATTGTTGTTGTTGTTGTGAATAAGCATGTCTGAGGCATGCCACCTTTACTTTAGTGCTTAACATCCATAATAGAATTTGAAAATATTATGATTTTACACTGATTCACATATCCCACACTCTTAGGAGTAAAATGGTTTTGCTGGAAAGCAGGGCAGTTGTGGTTATGAAACACATTCTTACATTTGCAAAAAGTTATTGTTCTGTTCTACACAAATTACTCATGGTTAAAATTTCATGTTAATGGCATAGGAGAGTAGCAGTAGACAAAGCCAATGCAATGAAAGAAGATAATAAAGCAAGGCATCTCTGAGCCTTCTGCCTCTCTGTGTTATCTATGCTGTGCTTTAATCACCTGCACATGCTAAATTTTACAACATAAACCTGAAAACTCTAAATGGAAACACTCTTGCTAATGTATGCATGAATAAAAAAGTCTTGTGATAAAATCGAAGAAGAAACATAGGAAAACCCCGTGGGACATGAGCCCTCCAGAACATTTTTATATGAGTTTCTGTGTTTTATATATTCTGTACAGTTCTTGCTCCAAAAAAACTAATATGGAACACATAAGGAAGGGAAATGTGGGCAGAAACATTCCTAAGAGTTCTAATTTGCTTTGAATGAAAAACTTCTCCAAAACTATCTGGAAAATTTAAAACATAATATTGCTATGTCAGAATTATGACAACATTTGGGGCACTGTTAGTGTGAATCAATATCAGAGTGACAATATCAGTACGAGTTATCCTACTATGAAATAAGCTCATGAGGGAATTTACAACCTACTTATGTTGTGTGCTGAAAGCCTGAAGCAGAAAAAAGCAAAGAAAAGGTGAGTTGGTGCTGCATCAGTAAATTTGAGGCCTAAATCAAGTAGACAAAGAAACATAAAAGCTGTGAAAAATACATTACTTAAGGTTTCTTCCTCCTTTGAATTGCATCCATAGCCAAGAATAGCACTGATTCCCTGTCCAGACAGAATTGTGTTCACCACAGGAAGGGGGAAGATAAAAAGAAGGTGGTTCTATGAGTCTTCTCTGTCTGGACAAATTCTGAGACTTCCAGAGTGTCTCTGAACCATATATATATCAGAGTCTCATGCCATGAGTACTTTCAACAGGGGAAATCTGTTGACTTAATAGTGCATTTATGTGGGAAAAAATTGCTGAACAAGAATGAAGAATAAAGCCTATCATGCACAAATAATGTAGGATACAGTGAGAATTATGATCTTCTTATGTAATAATAAAAGCTTTTAGGCATTAGATAGCTGATTCTGCTGAGGACAGAACTTTCAGCCAAAACGAACCACTGAGACCTTTCCTTGTTTAAGGCCAATACTATGCAAGATTGTTGGGACTTAGAACCATGTTTGTATGACTCATTCCCAAACCAGCTCACACACATGGAGCCAGGCGTACAGCATGGTTGAAAACAATGGAGGACACAAAAGGACTTGGATGGGAACACCAGTCCTACCTGAAGTGTTACCAAGGATAGTGGGAACATGACCCAGAAGATCAGAAACCAACATTAGGTGTAAATTTTAAAATTGTGAGCATTCCAAAATTCATTGCAAAAATGCTTGAACTACATTCATGTTAGTGGATCAGGATCCCTTTGACTATTAGAAAAAGTCAGGAAGTCTGCTACAGTAAAAATCTGTCATATAGCCTAAATGTTATATACCAGAGAAACATTGAAGTAAAATAGGAAACTGTTGGAAGAGCTAAAGAGAAGACTACAGGGTATACGCTTTATCTGTTTTAGTAATTTACAGAAGCTTAATTGTGAAGTTTTCTAGCTTCATAACTGAAAAAGCACTTTATGTAAGACCAGGTAATGGTTACAGGAACATTTGGTTGAATAACAAAACCATCAGAAAGTATTTCAATATGTTCTGCACTACAGAAGTAAAAAAAGATCTATACAGTTGTTTACTACTTATGCAAACTTAATTAAGCTGAACTCAAGAATTGGTACTAAAGCAAATAGTTTAGGCCCTAGGCTCAAAATGTACAGCCAGGTGCTTATTATAGTTATTATCTTCTCAGTGCTCTTCTTACTTTCCCTTCCCTTCTGCTTCCTGCTATGCATCCTCAGCAATTTTTAGCTTGATTTTTTCACTTGCAAAAAATCAAATTTGTGAATTTTACGAATTAATAAAGCAAAACTACACACAATTTTACAAGAATGTTCCTCGATGAAAAAGCACACATACCCACCCTGCCCCTAATTTTCTTCTGTTGCCCTTCTTGGGCTTCTACAAACAGTTTCTTGTTTAGGTAGACATTTTCAGGAAGAGTTATGAAAAAGGAGAGAGATCATTTAGGAAGCTGTAGGGCAGCTTCACCATATCGTATGGCCAAAGGATACATTAGTCACACGATAAAGTGCAACTCATCATGTCATACTGCTATGTTAAGCATCCCTCATTGCCTCCACTTGTACTAGAGATCTGAATCAGAAAACATGAGATACAGCCAACATATATGACAGTTTTCATTCTCAAAGTGCTTCGTAGCAAAATTTGTTTCTAAGAAATAAAATAAGAATGTGCAAGAAGAGTACAAACTTTCTTGAGCAGACCAACTATTGACATCTTCTGTTGGTTTACAAGTTCAGTAATATGCAAGCCATCCAGTGCAGGAAGGTAAGGGTACTCAGTGACTAAGTTGCTGTCTGAATCCTCAGCTTTCTGATTCAACAGGTGTACAACTATTGCCCTGCAATGTAAGCAAAATACAACCCAAGTACTTGTAGAGCCTTTGTACTGCTGTACATGCAAAAGGATGGTATCAGGTACCTGAGAGCCAGACCTAGAAATCCATCTATTCTGAAGTCACTTTAAATCCTTTGCTCACTCTCTTTGGAGCCCTGAATGAAAATAAGAGCTTTTAGCTTTGCTTCTTTTTTTCAAAATGCCTACTATGAACCACTGTTGAAGCTTCACACAGTGAAGTAGCTAAAAAACCTCTGCTGAAAACTCTATGATTTAGGGAAAAGGCAAAAGAGAAAAAAACAAAGAAAGAAGGAAGGAGAAAGACACTCCAGTTCTGCTGTCTTTGAAAAAAGAGGAACGAGATGAGATTAAAGCATCGGATGAGACAGTTCAGACAAAAAGCACTACTGACAGACAAAATAAACACTTTAAAGCATGTGTGTCTTCTGGTCAATTTTTGGCAGCTGCTTCTGCAAGAGCAACCACTTGCCACTGCTTTAGCAACCAGTGGCTGACGACAAAACACAGCATCCATCACTTGCACAAAAATCTCTCTATTGCTCATCAGCAGGGCTCCTTGTGCTACAGCTCTGCAGGATAGAAGGTGAGAGCTCTCGACTGTTTACTCATAGCTAAATTGAGCTGTATTCAGCTGTATCATTCACAAGAGAGCTGATAGAAAAAAAGAAACCACGAAAACTTTGATTCATCACTAATGAGGTCTGCAGGTAAGCATCCACCATCCTTTGTTTTCATAGAAACATGAAAGCATAGAATAATTTGGGCTGGAAGGGACCCCTCTGCCATGGAGAATGGTACCACACACTAGCCCAGGTTGCTCAAAACCCCATCCAACCTGGCCTTGAACATTTCCAGAGATGGGGTATCCATCACTTCTCTGGCCAAACTGTTCCAGTGCCTCATCACCATCACAGTGAAGAATTTCTTCCTAATATCTAATCTAAACCTACCCTCTTTCAGTTTAAAGCTATTAACCCTTGTAGCACTAGATGCCATTCTCAAAAGTCCCTGTCTGTTTCTTTGGTAGGTCCCCTTTAGTTACTGAAAGGCTGCTATAACATCTCCTCGAAATCTTCTCTTCTCCATGCTGAACAATCCCAACTCTTTCAGCTTGATTTCATAAGAGAGACACTCCTGCCCTCTGATCATCTTGGTGGCTCTTCTCTGGACTTGCTCCAATAGGTCCAAGTCCTTCTTGTGCTGGAGACCTCAGAGATGGATGCAATACTCCAGGTGGGGTCTAACCAGAGCAGAGTAGATGGGCAGAATCATCTCTCTCAACTTGCTGGTCATGCTGCTTTTGATGCAGCCCAGGACATGGTTGGCTTTCTGGGTTGCAAATGCACATTGCTGGGTCATGTTGAGCTTTTCATCCACCGGCAGCCACAAGTCCTTCTCATCAGGGCTGCTCTAAATCCGTTTTCCATTCAGCCTGTATTTGTCCTTGGGATTGCCCTGGCCCATGTGCAGAGCCTTGATCTTAGCCTTTTTGAACTTTATGAGGTTCTTATGGGTCCAATTCTTAAGCCTGTCAAAGTCCCTCTGGATGATATCCCTTCCCTCCAGCATGTTGACTGCACCACACTGCTTGGTGTCGGCTGCAAACTTGCCAAGTGTGCATGAAATCCCAATTGTTTTATTTGTGTTTATATTTGTTTTATTTTATTTTTCCAGCACTTTTCAATATCTGAGTTGTCATCATTCAATTTAAAAATTACCATTCTAACTCAAAATCTAGGTTACAAGTCAAAATGGGGTGTAATTATAAACTTATAGTATCATTATGAAATTAAATTAAAAGAATGTCTTATGTAAATGCAACTAAACATATTAAATAGATGGTAAAATCACGTTTTAATACTGCTAAGAGAAGCTGGAAACAGGATAGGGTTTTGATAGAAATCAGTTACTAATGTGAAATTGATGGCCAAAACTTCATAGATAATCAACCTATTAACAGCTAATCAAACAAAAGTTACAAGTTAAACAAATAAATTCTTCACTCACAGTCTCGCCTTTTGAGACTCTGCTCACTATGAAGTGTGACTCCATTCACTGGTCATTTAACAGACCAGATGCTTTTAGAGTCCATCCTTGCTCGAACTGTAGACAGACTTGAGACTGATTTCATAAAACAAAGCCTTCAGCACCAATGACTCCTGTCACAGAACATTACCTCCTCAGCAGTACTGGCACAGCTATCCAAGAGGTTTTGCTGTGAACCAGACCAAGGAATTGATCCAGCTCGAAATAATCCCATGGATTATTTTTTCTTTTTTTTTATTCGAGTCAGATCACTTTCTCTGTCTAGATCACAGCAGGAGTGGGAACATGCAGGGAGGTAGCAGTCACCCACTGCCTGGTACTTCAAAATGCTAGGCCACAGCCTAGGAACTAATTTTTAGGCTAGTTCCTTTTAAGTAGTTGCAGATTATACATTCAGAAGCAGTCATAGATAGTCAGCATTTAAAACATGTCCCAAAATCTCCAAACTTTAGAATGAGGTGCATGGTATAGCCTTAAAGCTATCCACAATTGTACTTCCACCCAAGACTGAATTAGAGAACACTGATAATCTTGAGGTTTTTTTCCCCCAATTACATATTTCATCTTCTATTTTCCTCTCTACAACACTAAGTTTACAGCAGCTACACTCAGGCTACTGGACACTTTGGACTCTGTCTCCACTTAATAGAGGAGAACATGGGTGCGTTCAGTCTACTCTGCTGACTGGAACCTTGAACCAAATCATCCGTGCTCAATTTGGAAAAGCTGAGCTGTAACAGAGTGTCTTGGCCCACCTCAATCTATCCAAGACACTTCAGTGCAAACCTACACTTATAATTAGGGGTCCTGTGTGCAGCAAACCAAGCCTGAGCTCAGATGAGCAATCATAAGTGGAAGTTGGAGGATTTATAGTAGGCGGTTGTGAGGAAATCTGTCTCAAGAACATGTACTTAACTGATGGGATAGATATGCTCAGAGTTATTCTGCTGAGAGCAGTTTGTTCCTGCAACATTCAGTTATTGCTTCAGGGGACTTTAAATATCATTTCTTGTGGCCCAGATGATCACAGGTATTCAGGCTCACACAAGAAATGTAAGCTTTCCAGAGTGCTATTTCACTGAGGCACAGATGGAGCTCTACGATTTATCTGAAGTCACCCAGGGACAGAGCAGCAATCAAGCTCACCAGGTCTATTCCCCAAAGCACAGCTAGCCTTCATAATAGATGCTGACTAAGTACACAGTCAGCGCAAGGAATAGAAATGGATTCCTCCTTTGGATTCTGTTTATTGCTATAAACAATTTACATGGATAGCAGCTTGTTATGGGGTTGATGATTCATTGAGATGTCTTACTGGATCATACTCACAGTGTAATTTGAAATGCAGGTGCAACTAGTGTGTGCAAGGCTGATGAGTTAATTTTATGAGCTAAGTTTTTTCTGCTGAGCCAATATTTTGGCTAACTTGTTGGCAATTCAAACACCAGATTTCTAAACCATAGCATCAGATTCAGCGGCAGGTGACAGAAAACCCTGCGTAGCGAGGCAAGAGTTGTGGAAAAAGGCATAAAATTGTCAAATGTGAGTTACATTCTGTAAGACCCCAGGCTTTTCCTATGAGCTCATCAAATGGGTTTTATGTCAAAAAGATACAAGGCCCCAAAAAGCCTTTTTTTAAAAGGGGCCTTCAGTTCTTTTATACCTTGAGGCTTTATATGGGAAAGATGCTATGATGCTTTTTAAGGGGTCAAAATAACACACTTTTACTGACAAACTTTGGAAAACAAGGGAACTTGTCAAAATTTTAAAATAAATATTCAATCAATGTAAAGCATTTCACAAAACATTGACTTAGCAAATTCCAACCAATTCAATTTCAAGTTACACAAATATCATATAAGGAAATTAAGAGAAGGAGAAGTAAGGAAAGAGAGAGAGATTGGGAAAGAGAGAAAGAGAGAACTATAGCTTCTGCCTTATATTCAGCATTGAACCAGCTAACAGTCCAAGCAGGGTAGGGCCATGACCAGATGGAGGTTGCTTGATTTGGTTTTATTTGTTGTTGATTCCTGTGGCCATCTCCCCGAGGTGGAGATTTTGGTCTGGCAGTCAGTCTGGGACTGGGTTAGAGCCTCCAGGGGGTGTGGTGTGGCGCAGTGTTCCAGTGTGCCAATGACTGACTACTGCACTATAGGCTCTCTGGGGAGAAGGTTTTGGAGGACAGAACACCATTCCACCTTGGCAGAACCTGATCTGTCCCCTCCCACACACACAGAGTTGTTTTGAGCCAGTAATAACTTCAGTAACTTTTTTCAGCCTTTCACACACTCATAGTCTGAAGATGACATCATGTCACTGAAACCATGTAGGCAGTGCTCATAGCATCTCCACTGTCTGGCTTTATCTGCACTTGATCTTTTAAGTCTGATTGATGATTATCTCAGCCCAAATTCTCATTAACATATTTGACCATTACAAAGGTCTTGTACCTTTCATTGGCACCTGCTGTAAGATTGTTTTTAATTGGCAATGCAGACTAGAAAGATCTCAAGATAAATGGGATTCAGATGCCCACTCTGCCCTGTTTACTGTGCTCTTGTACATACGTAGTGAAGCCTATAATGGTTTGCTGTAACAACCAACTCACTGTGTAACAGGTAATGAATGACTTATAATATTTTACTGCTCTTGGCAAAGTACATGAAGTGGCATGTGCAGTGAGCGTATTTCAGGATTTATTCAAGTCTTAACATTGAAAGACTCGTGTTCTTTGTGGCAGGCAAGAGGAACTAAAGACCTTGATTCATTTTAGTAAAACTCAGGCATTCTTTGAAAAGTTTGGCTGTGATTTTGCTGTCTTGAAGTATTAAATACAAAGTAGTTTAACAGAGTTATATTTCAATTATATTCTAACATTTGCCACTATGTACAACTTGAGGGAAAGAGGATTGTTTGTGAGATTCTCCATACAAATTGGATGTGTTGCATGCTGCAGGGAGGCTGCCAGTGTCAAGGAAGCAGGAGGAGTTAATGACCAGTGACAGGATCTGCCAAGAACTGGACAACCTGACAGACTTCTGCTGTGGGGTTCCTCCACACACATTTGACTTAAGTCTGTGGTGTATCAGTGAGATATCATAGCTGACAGTAACACCTGCTTACATTATCACCCCAGGTTGTCCTCTGCCATTTAATTTCCTTTCTGCTACAGAGAGTGGGTTTTTCTAGGGGAAGGAACTGCACTATACTTGTTATAGTAATAAAGTTATAGAACAATTGTAATATTCTGGTATTGATAATTGTAAAAATAAGCTGTGGCATGATGCAATGACCACTATTTGTCTTCTCATCTCTTTTAAGCCAGAGGTTTTTCCTATATTTCAACATTTTCATTCCCAAGACTCAGCTGAATTAAGAAAGAAGCACTCTTCTAAGCTTTCTTGTAACTTCAAATAATTAGATTTCCTTTAAAAATTGACATTTGGTTTTCACCCACAGTAGAAAGATATCATGATGCCCTATCACTCTTTCCCTCTTTCCCCTGTTTGAGTCAACACCAGGATGTTCACACTGAATGTCTTCTATTTGGATTTCATGTCAGGTTGCTGCCTGGTGGTTATCCTATTGGTCCCTGACAGCAGCAAAACTCAGTCTATATGAAAGTCAAACGACAGGGAAATTCAGCTGTTGTGGAGGAGAAAAAAAGAAAAAAAAACAAACACCACAATAAAACAAACAAAACCAAATCCAGTCTTTTGTGTGAGTCCTATAATTACATACAAATACTTCCTTTAATTTGCCTTCCAACCCAAGCTGTTGTATAATTCTATGGGAGGGCATATAGTCCCCCTGATACCAGATACATGTATTTGTTTTGTTTTAATCATAATGAATGCTTGTCTTCATCTAAATTAATGCACCAGTTTTACAGGCACTACATGTTCATCTTTTCCTCACAGAATCAGAATGTAGAGAATCAGGTTTTATGCTTCAGAAGTCAGAACTAGCCATCAACCAAGGTCTAAAAAGCAAAAGTGGTTGAAATAAAACTGCATTGTCAGCCAAATTTGCTTCTGGATTCTGAATCTGCAAAGGACCACATAACTTTACATAATTCACACGTTTTCATGGAAGACAATTATATGCATGGTCTTGCACAGTAAATTATAGAACCCTGACCAGTGTATACCTTTCCTGGCAATCAATCACACTGATATAATTTAAAGATGCTTTCTCACATTTGTTTTTTCACTATCAACAAGAAGAAGAAATCCTAAAAAACATATTTAGCTGAGTGCTTTCCTATGGATTTATCTTCCTAAAGCCTGCTTTTATTTAATATGAAGTAGGAAAACACTTAAAATCTGTATGACAAAAACACAGTTATGATAAACTTTTTTTTAAATGATAACTGCAGAAATATTCCACACTGCCTTTAACTCTATGAAAATAAGATGATTTTGTATAGATGTTATATAATATTAAACCATGGGCCTACAGGTATGGATATTCATAAAACACAACAGGCAACAATGTGTGTTTCTCCTGTTAACCTTGACCATGACAGCAGCAATTCCCTGTGTCTATAAGCAATGTTAGAGGATGCCCTGGACAAAGTGTTGCCTACAAGGACTGGGCTAAAACCCACAGCATCAGACATTCAGTTTCAGATATACAAGGTTTAAAAATGTATCCTGTTTGGGGCACAGAGCAAGAGAAAGGCATGTGCTGCAGGCCTGATACTCCCAAAGTCAGTGAACCATGACAAGAAACCAGAAGATACTACAAGATACTGATTGCTGAGCTGGAGATCTCAGACAGACTTGCTGCTCTGTCCAAATCCAGCTCACACCTACAGGCTCTGCAGCCTTTCCCTCGCTGCCTCCACCAGGTCTCTGGCTGCCTGCTTCCAAAGCCAGCTCCAATGTGGCACGTGTGCAACAGATCAAACTGACATGTAAACCTGGTACAAAGTGTAAAGCTGGTAGAAAAAGCTGTGAAAAGCTTCATCTGGAGCCTTCGTACCTTGTCTCAAGAGCTGCCAATGTCCCAGGCCTGTACTGTAGCTGCATGGTGGCTCTTCTGGTGTCTGACCCTTTTTCCTACTTATCCTGACCTTGCATTGCTGATTTCAACTTCCTGGCAGGACCTCAGACCTCTCTCATCACCACAGACTTGTATCTCATGACATGGCAGTGGGAGAAGCTGCCTCTGTCATCTCAGAGACTTTGGCTCAGACAGAGCTCCTGAGGGAGGACACAGCTGCCCTTGCTCCAGCTGCAGTGAGGTGCAGGAGCTGCCAAGGGAAGCAGCATTTTGTTTGCTGAGGGTGGACATACCAAACAACATCTTTATAGACTGGCCCATCAAGAAGAGGAGATAGACAAATCCTCCTTAAAGCCATTGGGAAAAACATTACAACCTCAATCCCTGACTTTCATGGGAGACTTTAATCATCTAGAAGGGCAACATGTCAGGGTACAAGTAATCCAACTGTTTGGGACAGTTTTTTGACACAGATTCTGAACAGGGAGATTCTCATCCAGGTATTCTCTTCACAATTCAGGAAGAACTGTCTGGGGATGTGATCTTTGGTGGAGAAGCATTGGGGCAGCAATCTGCCTATAAGGTTGGCAGGTCTAATCTGCCAATTAAGGTCCTGAATGAGATGAGGAAGATAAATAAGAGAATAATAACCCTCAATATCATGTATACATGTTCCATTGTCCAAGGACCTCATCATCAGTCTCTCATGGGAAACTCTTGGAAAGACCAAAGTTGCCAAGGAGACTTGAACAGTTTTCAGGTGCAAGAACAGTCCACTCCAGTGTGTGGGACAACAAGCAGTGTGTGACAGGAGACCAGTGTGTCTCAATGGGGCTGAACATGAAATGTTCATGGTAGGCGAAGATTAAGTTAGAGACCACTTAAATAAACTGGACATATGCTAACGCATGGGAATGAATGGGAAACCTTGGAGGGTGTTGAGGCTGGTCTCAATACTGTGCTTTATTAATATTCAAATGTGCCAAAAACAAAACATGTAAAATATTCACAAGCAACTATAAATCCATGAGAGAAACAGAAGTCAAGAAAGTCATGAGCTATTCTCACCAATGCCTTCTGCCGAGCTCCTTTTTCCCTTTTGGAGCCACTTCAGGCAATTTAACCCTGCACATTCAACTCTGTCTTGTCCCTTATGAACACTACTTATGAGTCAGGCCTCCATGACCACTCCAGCTTCCTAGAGACTTTTCAGGATAGCCATACTGAAAAACATCTGAATTGTTTCCAGCTTGCTTCAGTGGAGCATAAGAGTGCAGGCATTCAAACAGTAGCAATGGATTAGGGCCAGACAGCCTACTGTATTGTTAGAGTTGTAGTAACTGGTTGTAAAATAATCGTGTATCTCAAAGTATTTGAGATAAAGATTGCTTCTTCTGACACAGATGAGTATTTTGGGCTTAGGACATACATTGGAGTAATATTATGAATGTGGGGCTGTCCTTGTTCTGGCCAGGACAGGGCTAATTTTTGTCATAACTAGAAGGGAGCATGGCCAGGACCCAGTGGTAATTCTGTACCACCTCACATCTTTTTCAGTGGTGGAGGGGAAGGGCTTGCTTCTGGGTAGGGGTAGCTTGGTGGAGGGAGCGGTCAGGTATTGTTGTGGGTTTCCACAGAGGGTGAGCAATAATGTTTCTTTTCTTGTATACTCTGTAATTAGTATTGTTGCTGTTACTGTTGTCTTTCTTATTTCGTTGTTGTTTCCAGTAAATTGTTCTTATCTCAACACATGATCTTTACCTTTCATGCCTCCAATTCTCCTCTTCGACTGCTGCAGGGGAGGGGGAAGGGGAGTGGGTGGGCAGCACATGGTTTGGAGTGGTTTCAGTGGGAACACTAAACTGGAGAATACCTTTCCTAAATCATGACAGGGGCATTGTTTTTACATATAATAAGTGTTGCTGTTATGTAGACATCATAATATCAAGTTATTAACAGCCATGGAAATTCTAGTTTCTAGTGTTTGTAGTTTTCATAATGTCAGGTACCAGGAATACCAAAAACCACAGGACAAAGTTTCTAATTTGAGTCAACTAATTCTCATCATATAGCTGATATATGGAAAATATTCCCCAGAAAGGTGCCACCTCACAATTTTATTTCCCGGGGAGTTGTACTCAGTTCTACAGGACCCATATATGGGGAATTAACGAATCTTCTCTAACTAGCCAACCACATGCTCATTACCAAGCTTGTGAGTCAGTATTACTAATTCACGATGGCATCATCTGGTGGCTAGGGATTGTCCCTTACAATGTGCCACTGCTTAACTCCTGCGCATGACACTAATTACACTGGCACATAAATAATGGCCACACTGGCACTAAATAATTCAAGCTACCTTGGACTCACACACAGACATCAGTAAGGTTTATTCATGCCCATTAAGCACCATCGCACACTAGAAACTGTGCACATTGCACTCTGTCCCCATTTTTAACATAGAAAATGGCAATTCCTGATTTAGCTGAGACTGCCAGACATATTGGTTTTTCTGGACCTGTCTTTTTTTCCTGACAAGAAATCTTTTCCAGGCAAAATCTGAAAACTCTGTGCTGTAATTTGTAGTGCCCAAGCATGATCATGGATGAAGAACCCACTATGAAATATGCATAACACATCTCCCCATCACCATTCTCATTGGATGCAGCAGGCTTAGGATTGTAAAGAGGGCAAAACAGATTATCCATTTCCTGGATGTGTTGGACATCCCAAACAGGTACTGCACCAGTAGCCTGTACATTTTCAGTAGATTTTACGTACACAAGAGCTGGAAACTCCTGTGTATTTGTGAGTCACCTAGAGAGTACATACACACGTGTTAGGAACTGTAATGACCTCTGTTAGGGTGACGTACAGCACAGTCTGACAGGTATTTGTGAAAATGCAATGGTGTCACCAATCAGAAAATGGCATTACCAGAGTCAAATCACTTTCACAAGTCTGTTGGGCTACTTACTTGCTGCAAAGAGAAAACAGAAGAGAAAACTGTGAGCTCAGAAGACTGCACAAGAAAAATTCCGTGGCTGGTATCTGAATGCAGAAGTGATGTGGATATGGTGAGTGATGAGGGCCTTGTCTAAAGGCTGGTTTGCACTGTGGCTCACAATGAGAGAAGCAAGTTCTGTTTATGAGGAAATTGTACCTGTTTTCATTTATGCCTAAGCTCATGAATGCGACAAACTGGTAGTGCTCCTAAGTATCAACCTCTGTACATTTCAAAAAGAGGATAAAATATAGGTCCAACAGAGTATGAGTGAGACCAAGGGTCAATTAATATTGTAGGCACTATATGGTGCAGTGACAGTTTTGTATTAAAAACAAAAAAAAAAACCCCAACAAAATCTAAAAAACCCACAAACAAAACAAAAAAAAAACCCAGCTGACAGTCTGGCAAGACTTGAGATAGTGATCTGGAAATTACACTTGAAAAATTCCTGTATTAGTGAAGAAATAAATTATTGGTTGAAGTTTTTTCTCTCAGCTATACCAATTGGTGTCATCTGTGTGTTCAGAACAAAGCACAGATCCTAAAATATGAAAATTTTTAGATGAGTTTCAAGACCATCCAGACAGCAGAGGAAATAGATCAAAATACATTAAAAAAATTTCCCTCAGGCTTAAAATATGCAATAATTTAATTAAGAATAGAATTTCCACCAGCCCACTCACCAGCCCACACATTCAAAATATACTAAAGCAACAACTCAGGCTTTCTGTTAAATTTTTATCATAATAGGCTGTTTGGTACCTGCTCTTCTGCCTATGCCATAGCTTTACTAAGCAATTCAATCTTTGCTGAAATCAAATCCTTCTTGAAATAAGGTAAAATTTTATTCCCATATTCCGAACAACTGATATTGCAAAAGAACGACTGATCTTGCACAACCTAAAAGTGGGGTTTTTATTCAGGAAAGAGACACTGAAAGAATAGAATAAAACTACCAAGATAGATCTCATCCAGTCTGTAGGACTTTGCATCTGAATTTCAAAATGGCAGTCACCACACTGTCACCCCTGAAGCAGGGAAGAAAACGATGCCTTTTCAATGAAAGAACACACACAAAAATGTTGTTCCCAGTCAGACATTTCTATTCCATTTCCCTTGCCTAATTTATGATTTTTTTCTTTAATTTCACGATGGGTGATTTCAGACTTTAAGAGAGTTTATAGTACAATGTGGTGGCCAGATATGTGTATCACAAGAGGCAATTGGCATGTGCTCTTCTTCATTTACACCTCCAGATTTGCCATCTGCCACCTGGCATTGGAAGACAGTCACTGAAATATTTCTATTCTTCAAACATTGAACAAGGAACTTGATTACGAAAAGGAACATTGTATTAACCCCAAAGCTACTGTTCTCCTTTTTCCATTTCACTGAGGAGTTTATGCATAAAATCCCCCTGTGTCTGACTTCTTACTGCAAACCAAGATAAACAGTTTACAACATCATTCCAGTGCCAAGTGCACCATTACATTTACATTGCCTTTAGATTGATAAGAAATGTGATCATTTTCTCTTTTTTTATTAATCACATTGCCTTCATTTGGCATTTGGAAGTTGTTTCTTCTGAGTTATAGTTAATAAGTAATAAAGTCTTTTCATTAATTCATTTAATACTTCCTCCCAGCATATTCTTAATACTTTTCTCCTTCAAATATTGTTTTATTTGTAAGTCTATATCCAAACCCTCTGATCTAAACATAAACCCCTAGTAGGCTTTATTATTACTGCTGTTATTCTTTTCTCTGTGATTTTCCCTATCCAGTGCTTTTTCTGAATCTAGTAATTTGATCTAGCAAATCAAATATAGATTGTAACAGACATTTTAGAAATCAGGCTACTGGAGCTTTTGACACAACATGGAATTTGCTGTATGGAGTTTCGGGGACCTTTTTTTCCCTTTTAATCATTTTTTAAGTACATTTGGATATCCTATAAAGAACTATTAAGAGAGGGGCTTATTTCCAACTATGTTGGTTTTTTACCTTTGACTTAAAATGGAGTGGGATCCAATCTTTAAATTTGAACTTATTCTGAGAAATTAAATATCAGAAGTTAAGGGTGGTTATCTGAAACAACATCCTCGGATACCTTCATGCAGTAAACATGTGAAGGTATGTAAACATGTAAACCTGTGAAGGTATGCAGTAAACAGTGCTTATATTACAGAACCATNGTCTGAAACAACATCCTCAGATACCTTCATGCAGTAAACAATATACAGTGCTTATATTACAGAACCATTTTTCAGGTGTACTCTTTCTGGCCATTGGAAATTAGTACTATTAGTACTAATCTATTTTACCTGTTTCATCATTTCTTCAGAATCGGTACATGACCTCTGCTAGGATGTACTGATCCAGTTTTAAATACAATTCCAAAATCTGCTTGCTTTAATCATCTACCAGAAATATATCCAACATTTTTATACCATCAGCCACGAAAGTGAGCATGCACACACACACACACACACACACACACACACACACACACACACACACACACACACAGAGTTTCTTTCTATAGTTCCAGGAACTTCTGTATCATTGTTATTTTAGAGTGAGCATAATTGTATTTTTTATTATGACACACAATTCCAAACATGATTCAGGAAAATACAGGTGTTATCTTTCAGACAGGCCAGGTTGCTAAAATATCTTCCTCTGCTTGGGACATTTTCAGACAGAAAATAGTTGACATACTGGAATCACCATTATCTCCAACATGCAGAAAATCCTAATTATCCTAGAAGGTGAACAGCTCATGTGTTTTACACTGAAGAATTTAGCAAGTGCTTTATTCTGTTTAGAACACATACAGAGAAATAGGCTATAGTGGTTTGACCCTGGCTGGATGCCAGGTGCACGCTAAAGCCATTCTCTCACTCCCTCTGCAAATGAGCAGAGGAGAGAAAATACAATGAAGACTTTGTTGAATTGAGATAAGAACCATGAGAGATCCCTCACAGGTCACCATCATGGGCAAAACAGACTCCGAGTGGGGATAGTAATGGAATGATTTATTTTTTTTTTTAGAAAAAAATATTATTACTAACAGGATCAGAGCTTAAGAATGAGAAGCAAAAGACATCCTTCCCCCCACCCCCCTCCTTCCAAGTTCTACCTTCTCTCCCCCAGCAGTGCAGAGAGACAGGAATGGGGATGTGGACACTTGTTGTTTCTGCTGCTGCTCAGAGAGAGGAGTCCTTCCCCTGCTTCCTGTGGGATCCCTCTCATGGTAGACAGTCCTTCAAGAACGGCTCCATTGTGAGTCCATCTCATGGGCAACAGTTCTTCTCATCCTGCTGCCATGTGGGTCACTTTTCCACAGAGTGCAGTCTTTCAGGCACAGGCTGCTCCAGTGTGGGTCCCCCATAGGCCACAAGTCCTGCCAGGAAAATCCTGCCTCAGTGTGGGCTCCTCTGTCAGCAGGTCCCTGCCAGGACCCTGCTCCAACATGGGCCTGCCGTGGGGTCACGATCTTCTCCTAGCATCCACCTGCTCTGGCATGGGCTCCTCCACGGGCTGCAGGTGAATCTCTGCACCCCTGTGGTCCTCCAAGGGCTGCAGGGGCTCAGCTGCTCCACCATGGTCTTCATCACAGGCTGCAGGGAAAACTCATCTCCAGTGCCCGGAGCACCTCCTGCCCCTTCTTCTGCACTGACCTGGTGTCTGCACTGTTGTTCACATGTTCTCACTCTGCTCTTCTCTGGCTCCCATCTTTATCTAATTCCTAACGTTTTTCTCCTCTTAAATATGTTATCTCAGAGGTGCTACTATCACACCTGGTTGGCCTGGCCTTGGCCAGCAGCAGGTCCAGCCTGGAGCTGGCCAGCATTGGCTCTGCCGGACATGGGGGAAGCTTCCAGCAGCTTCTTGAAGAAGCCTCCCTTACAGCCCCTCCACTGCTATCAAAACCTGGCCACAGAAAACCCAATACATAGGTGTCATAGTTACAGGGGCTGGGACTGGTTTATCACTATTGAGAGTATAACCAAGACTGTGTATTCTACACCCTCTATGTCATTCCTGATGAGCTGTTAACAATAAATCATTTGGTAACAGCTGCCCAGAGTACACTTCACACCCCAGACCACAATAGATAAGGAAAGAAATCCAGGGAGACATGAACACCTCCACACCCAGCTGGAGAGGTCCTCCCTGCTAATGGACCCAGCTGCACTGACACAATAGGCACTTACAATGGCCCAGATCATCAAAGGATCCAAAATATTCCAGGACTCACAGAGATAAAACAACCATTGTGAACTCCCTGCACTGGGGGAGGTACTGGGGATATATAATCCTTGGAGTTTGAGACTGGGGGACCTCCTCACCGGACCCAGAGGGAGAACAGAACTCCAGCAGGACTGTGGCTGCCACTCTTGAGGATACTGCTACCACTTCTTCAACAGACCATCATTCCAACTACCAGGTTTTTCCCTTTCCTTCTGCCCTGTAGCCAGAGGCACCACACAGTGCTGGGGCAGGGGCTCACAAGCACTGTGCTGTTTCTGTCCCAGAGAGTCTGGGTTGTGCTTTGTTCTTGTGGGTCAAAGTGGTTTTGTTATCTTGTGTCATTGTATGTATTGTGATCTTTTTAGTAAAATTGTAGCTCTGACTTGTGGTCTCTTCAATCTGTGTTCATTTCTCCTGTTGGTTTACTTCTAAACCAGGGCAATAGGCAAAACATCAAGCACAGTACAAAACAGCGACTACAGCCCTCCTTGATCCTAAATGAGCAATTCAGTCAGGCAACTGTAATCTTATAGTCATTCTTCTGTTTTACAATAATATCCAATTAATTAGGACACCTTTCCTCCTTTCAGTTCACCTTAATCATGCTTTGATGTTTAATTCCTTCTCTTCTTCCTCTTCTAAACTCAAAATGTATCTCACTTACAGGTATCCTGATTTTGTCTTCAAATAGAAAACATTGTCCTTATTCCCAAAAACGTGCACTCCTTGGTCACCTTTCTTTTGTTTGGTTTGTCTGATACCCAGTTTGCTGAACTTGACACTTCACAACTATGTGAAAAATCTTTCAGAGAACATTCCCTCTGATTTTCAACTTCCGAAAGGTGAAATTTACTTTCATAAAAATATCAAGGATGAGTACCATCCTGCTACAGGATTCAGATAATACTGAATTATTTATAGAAAAAATGCTGTATTTCAACACAAAATAATGCTTAAGTAACCTTTCCTGGATATATCAATAAAGATTTCCAGAAGCACAAGGAGAAAAAAAAAAGAGAGAGCGAAAATACAAGAGAGATTACATTTGGAAATATGTAAAGCATTGCCATTTAAAAAGTTAGAATAAAATGCCACATGATTTCATCTGTTTGCAGAGAAGTAAACAGAAATCTCTCTGGTGATTCTACAAGAACAGAACAAAAGAGAACAAACTAGCAGAACTTACTATATGCATTTACCTTTTTCTTCAGGTGGGAATATGTAAGCATTATTTACTTGGTCTAAGAATATGTAGGAAATGTCCACAAACAACAAAAGGTATTAAAAATGTTAAGGCTGCAAAATAAAGTCTTGAAAAATTACGAAATTCTAGGCTTGCGCTTAGAATGTCATTACTGATGCACCCACATATATGCCAGCTCTGCTGGTTTTCAGTTGTTGACAAACTTCACAATGCTTTATCCTGGAAAAAAAAAAAAAATCAAAGTGTTCAGTTAAACAATTAATTCTTACTACTCACCTTGTGAATGAAACTGCAGAAGAGTCAGGGAGTTGTGACTCTCATTCTGCATTATGGCCCACTTTTCACACTCAGTCCATGCTTCTGCATGACTCTCTCTGCAGCTTTGGGCATAGCCAAGTATATCCCCATATATTACCAAGGGATAAGGTACCCTGTGGAGTTGAGTTTACTACCAGCAGGTGCTCTATACCCATGTATGTAGCATAGGATGGAAAAGACTGAAAGGTCTTACTAAAAACCTTCGCAGTTCTGGTAGGAACTGACCTCTATATCCCCAAGGCAAGAACACCCACCTACATTTTTATTGCAAGGTCCTAAAAAGCCTTTCTTTATGACCTCATTCAACACGTCACTGAGCACAGTGCTCTGAAATAGTCTGTTTTTCTGAGATGAAAGGAGACTGAGTTCATTTGCATCAGATGTGTACAATTTCTCCAGTTCAGTAACAACCTGGAGATAGTATTTTTTGATTCTAAAAATCCTCAGGTCTCTTCTTTCAACACTAGTGCTCTTTAATATAGTACCATAATTATTTGACAATTGCACACATAAAAATAAAAAGTGGTGCTATCATTATGGGAGAAGAAAGGAAGGATGCACAAGTATACAGGTGTCATACTTTTACTTGCTTTTAATTTGTCTGATCCTGTCTTGAAATTTTAAAAGAAATTCAACACTGTGTGGAAGATTTAAAGTTCAGGAGAATCTTTATGAATAACTAATGATATAAAAAACTTGCATGGAATAAATGTGTACAGCTATTACTTATTTACTCTGTATTCATTAAAGTATTTCGGGTGATCGCTTCAAATAATTTGCAACAAATAACTGGAATTTAACATCTCCACTAATAAATCATAGATGAAAAAACTTGCTTGCTTGAACTATGTAATTATTGTCAAAATTAAACCTTTTCAGACACTATTTCTTTCCTAAGTTTTCTACCGCATAAAAATCTGTAAGAAATGCATGGTACATTGAAGAAAAATATGTGATCCAAAACAGTGCAGTGGAGAAAAGCAATGGTAATATGCACACTGTGCCACTTACCAAACAATGAATAGTAATGGTTAGTCAACAAGTTGGCAAATAAACTCTCACAGTATTAGAAACATACCGCACTTCCAAAAAGCAATTTATTGCATGGTAAAAGGTGATAGAAATAGGTGAGTTGAATTCTTTTTTAAATTATTCTGTTACCTTTTACTCACTGTGGAGAAAAAGATTATTCATTTAAATACCTAGACCACAGGTATCTATGATAGTTGGAATGGCTGTCACATAGAATTTCTAGGACCTACAGTCCAGGTATATACCTTTAGAGCAGCCTACATTTATTTTAAGAATCTCACAAACTCTCTTGAATGTATTTCAGGCACAGATACATACATATTACAAGTAACTCGGTAGTAAGAGTCTTGCAATGCTGATGTAGGTTTTAAAAATTCTCTAAATTTCTGAAAAACACATTACTATCAATTACACAGTACAGACAAAGAGGTGAGATAACACTCTTCAGCTGTCTAAATGTATACATCAGTGACTACCCAGTTCAGTGTTCAAAAATTGACAGCTATATAAAATATCACAAGAGTAATTGAAGTGCGGAAGTCATGATATTTCTTACACATTGCTGTGGCTAATCTTTAAGGTAGTTTTCATTTTTAGAACTTGAGATCTCTTTGCCCAAATACAACTTATTTCCCTTCTGCCACCAGGCAAGCTATAGTCTAACAGAGTATGTATTCTTGTGGCATGTAAAAGCAGTTTTTATTTTTCTTTGAGAAAGCAGTTTCTGATTTGCATTAATGAAAATGAAGTGAAGAATAGGAATTGAAAACTTAACTAGTGGTCAGAGAAATGTGGAAAAATGTAACATCAGGATTTAAAAAATACATTTCAAACCAATTATGTAGCTTCAGGTTATTCTAATAATGAATGACACATGGTGAATGTAACTTATGTGACAAAAGATGATGTCATATGGAAATACAGGATAAAATCAAGGAGCTCATATATTCATTATTGAACATATATGTAAAGGAAGATAATGCAGGAACCCCCAAAGCACCAGGCAGTGGAAGAACTTAGGAAAAATTTATTTTTCAAAGGTGAGAACACTAAACTTAACAGCTCTACACTGGGCATGAAAGAATGCAAAACCTTTTTCTCCAAGCCTTCTTAACTGCCCCCTCACAGGGGCTCCAAGGTCATCTGTGAAAAAGTGATCTTTGCAGGGAGTTAACTGCTCTGCAAGGCTGGAGAGGGTGAGAAATCCAAGTTTGAGTCTTCCAGCTACCAAAGGTCTCTTGAACAAAATGATAAATCCTTAAATCAGCCTATCTCCTTGCCATCTCTTGTGCAAGGTCCACTCAATCCATCTACAATATACAAATGAAAGGTGCAATTAATAGTTAGACACTTGTATTTTAATGTGCAAAATTCAAGCAACAGGCACCAAAATACCAAGAAACAGGTGCTTTTCAGGATTCTGTACATTCACTGAAAAAGAAAAAATGATTTTCAGTCTAGGCTGAAAAACATTTTATTTGGTATTCTGTAGTTAAGTCAACAAATTTCAAGAATCCCCCATTCTCAGACCAAGTTTCATAAGTATCTTCACAGATTTCTTCTGATTGACAATTTAGTTATGGTTCATCTTTGCCTCATTTGATTGTATGGTCATTCAAGGGAAGATTAACACAACAGCCTTCTCTAAAAAATGATTCAGTCCATATTTCTACATTATTTTTCAATAGATAATCAGGCATTTCCAAAAACTGAAGACTAAATAATTAATCAGTCAAGAGTTGAAAACATGAAAAACTAATGAGTCAGGGTTTATGTAAGAGTCACAACTCCTGTATGATGGAATATATGGAGCACCAATTTATATGTATACTTAGAATTCACCTTTACAAGTACTCAGAATTAATACCTATAGCCATTTTAAAGGTCAACAGGATTGAATATACTGATGTTTTTGTATACCAATCTGAATTATTTTTAAGGCTGCACCTGGTGTGA
>WEIV01000137.1:74776-85475 GCA_013390005.1 Calyptomena viridis
TGCTAAATCCTCAAAAGTCTGTGTAAACATTTTTATTGTTTTGTCATGCAATTAAAATATTCTTTTATGAATTAGACTTCTGAAATTAAAAAATATATAATAAAACACGATTTATATTTAATAATAATTTTCTCCCACCTTCCTTGTCTTCTTTGTAATTAGAAGACCTGATAAGTTCTATCAAATGGGAAAAAATCCTTCCACCAACCATCTTTCTTCTTTCCTACCCGAGAATGATGGTCCAATCCTAACATGTTCCATGTCTTCAAACACAAACCTTCAGGATCTTTTTCACATGTATAGTTTGTGCATTGTATGCTGAGTTTAAGAAGAGCCTGCTTTTGCAGTAGCAGAATCTTGATGGATTACTAATGAAGAAAAGTTGTAAAAGGATCTATGAAGCAGCAATTTTGTAAAATAAAACAGTAACTATTAAAATGGAGAGATCAAGGACTAAATGCCAAATGTACATCATGGTTAGGATTTTACAAGAGAAAATACATAATCTCAAGCAAATTATACAAAGTTGCAAAATTTGGAATGGGATTTAAAGTTTAGCTACCCCTCAAACATTTTCCCTGATTAGGTATGTCCTTGGGAATTTGGGGTGGTTTGAAATATTAGAAAAGTTTTATTGGCTGTGCCAAGTAAAGGAAATAAGGAATCCACTGCAATACAACCAGAAGTGTGGTCACACTTGGTTTGAGAATTAAATCAGTGCTTGGAGACAATAAAGGAGAGATGTGTCTAACTTGAAAATTCAAGTTTATTTAATTTTTAAGTAAAAGCATTTATAATTTTCAGAATATCTGGACGCAAATGGACCTTTCATCCTGAAAGCACAGCAACCTTTTTGCAACAGCTGCATTGAAATTATTCTCTCTTTACACAGAGAGTCCTAAATGGACTGATGCTTGGGAGGATTTCTTCTTCACTTTTATCTGTTTAGAAAGTTCTCAGTCCACAACTGAAGCAAGCTTTGAGAATATATTTGTCTGTCCTTGCTTGTTAAGGCCTCAGTTATGAGGATATTAAAGCCAGCATTCAAAATTATAGTAGACAGGTCTGCAGTATATTAGACTGATACTTTTCATAGGTGCTCTTCTTCTTTTTCACTGTTCTTACTTCCTCTTTTCAGTAACATTACATAGCCTTAACACATGTGCCCTAACAGAGCCAACAGAAAATATTGCAGTGACAAAAAGCTTGTGAAACAGCCAACTATATGCATACCTTGCTGACAGGAATCCTATACCTACTTCAAGGTTCCCTAGCATCACAGTATACCAATTTGGTCAAAAGGGTCCCCAGTGAAATTTCATAAGGGATGAATTTTGAGTGCTCACTGAAGTGAACCCATCGCTTTTTGTTTCATATCTGCTACCAAGGCAAAAGCCAAAGTCAGTAACTATAGCTGTCTACCAAGGACATCAAAGAAATCTTTTAAATATTTGCAGGAAAAGAGTAAGTATATTTGGGAAAATTAAAAATAAATTTATTTTAGAAAAAAAATCAAGTCATTTGCAATGCAATTGTTATCTGCATATCAAAGAGTTGTGTGTAAAACAATTAAAATTCAATTAAGGAATCAAATTACCTTTTCAGCAAATTACAGGTGCTTAGGATTTCTGTTAAAAGCGATTACAGGTTGTAAGCAATTAATTTACGTCATTTAGTATTGATATGTAATTAAGTTCAAAAAGTAACTTTTATTTCCAGTGGAAAACCTTTCCTGATTATGTTATGAAACTTAATCTGGTAGAGGAGCCACAAAGGCATTCCCCTCCATCTCTTGACAAGCAGCAATCTATACTGTTTGAGTTTGACAGGCAAGGGTTTTTATCTATATAATTTTAAACCAATTACTTATCTTGTCCTTTATTTATGAAAGCATGTTTTTGGTTGCATAATTTATCCCAAGGAAAATTCTATCAAACTAAATTACAGGATGGAAATAGATGAAACAGAATAGGTAGACACAAGTTCTGAAACAAACACGAAGCAATTTGTATTTGCATCAAAATAACAGTCTAAGCTGGACATTAAACTGAAACACTTTATTGATTTCTTAGTTCCACTCTTTTTTTATATTTTGGACTGGAAAAAAATGTGTGGTTAACCAGTATGCATGTTTTCCTATTTTCAAATGAGTCTTTAAAAATTGTTGTCAAAATCAATTTTTGATTGTGACAGAAAAGACCCTGGGGTCCTGATTGTTAACAAGGCAACCATTAGGCAGCAGTATACCCTCCTGGCAAAGAGCCATCTTCTCCTCTGTTCAATACTAGTGAGGCACTGTCTGGATGCTGGGTCCATTTTTGTGCTCCCCAGTACAAAATACATGGACACACTGTAATGAGCCCAGCAATGAGCAAGAAGTATGATTAAGAGACTCCAGCATCTCTCATAAGGGGAGAGGTTAAGAGATGGAACTGTTTAGCCTGGAGAAGAGAAAGGTTTTGGGGGTCTTACTCATGCACAAATGCAAGATGGTGCAGTGCACAGAAGGCAGAGCCAGACTTACCTCAGTGGTGGCCCGCAAAAGATGATAGAATCATAGAATTAATCATAGCATCATGGAATCATGGAATGATCTGGGTTGGAAGAGACATTCCAACCTCTTGAAGGATCACATACCTCAACCCTCCAGCAATGAACAAGAACATCTTCCACTAAACCAGGTTTCTCAGAGTCCTGTCCAACCTGATCTTGAATGTTTCCAGGGCTGGGGCATCTACTGCTTCTCTGGAAAACCTGTTCCAGCGTTTTACCAACCTCATAGTAAAAAATGTCCTCTTTATATCTAATCTGAATCTACCCTCTTTTAGTTTAAAAGCATCGTCCCTTGTCCTGTCACTACAAGCTATTGAAAACTTTGTCTTCATCATTCTTATGAGCTCCCTTTAAGAATGGAAGGGCTGCAATAGAATATCCCCAGAGTTTTCTCTTCTTCATGCTGAACAACTACAGCTCTCTCAACCTTTCTTCATCAGAGGGGTGTTCCATCCCTTTGGTCATTTTTATGGTCCTCCTCTGGACCCATTCCTACAGGCCTATGTCTTTCCTGTGCTGGGGGCTCCAGAACTGGATGCAGTACTCCAGGTGGGCTCTCCCAAGAGTGGAGTAGTGAGGGAGAATCACCTACCTAACAGACCTAATGAATGGGTTAGTGGCCTTGTAATACCATGAGCTTGTTAATGTAGTGAATTCAAGGTTACAGAACACCACTGGTGTGCTTAATGGTTTTGGTTCCTTAAAAGTCAACACAAAAATTTTCTGAAATAGCGAGAAAAATACACATTGGATAGAAAAGGATAGCTGAACAGTCATGGAGCTGACCCATATGAACAAATGGAAATACAGTTTTTTCTCAGAGGTTCTGTGTGAGAATTAACCTTGATATAAAATGGATGACAGATGCCTGAATTTACAGAAAGCAGAACATTAGTTTCATGATACTGAGTTATTATATTCTATATCTATTCTAATCTATACTATTAGACTACCGTATTAGACTATATTTTAATACATAGATTAGATATGTAAATCTATATATATTCTAATCTAATCCATTAGATTATTCTAATATCTATTATTCAGTTCAGGTAGTCTTTCATCTTAGATGAAAAATGTTTTCTATTTTTTAAAACACTTTTCTGCTCTAAAGCAAGGGGAGCTTTCAACATAGCAACTACTATCAAAGGCTATAGGTGCTAAGATCCATGTGTTTTACTTGCTTCAAACTTGCATTGCATGAGAATGAGATGGCTACATGGAAAGGTTTACCATGTTTCATATTTTTTCTGCAGCAAAGAATCCAGGAGAACGTGAGTATATTACAGAATGCAGCACTAACAAGACTCGTCTTTTGATTCTTTACCCATTGAATTAGCCTGCAAAATCTTTTTTTTTTTCTGTCAACTGTCCCTCTCCCTTTCCCTCACCTCAAAAATCTTGATCAAGGTCACACTGATATGAGCAGATTAATGTTTGGCATTCAATCAGGGTTAGTAATATCTCTTAGGATGTAATATGCATACATTTATTTTACAATATTATCCTGAGTGAGACTTCTGACTCGCAGTTCACCTGCCTTGCTTCTAAACAGCTCACATTTCTAAATTTCTCATATTTTTGCCACAGCATTTGTCTTTTTTTCTTTTTCTTAAGGCAGTATTTTTTCGTGTAACCAGACTTTTAAGAACTATTTTCCTTTAGAGGGAAATATATGCAAGCAGGCACATTAAAGGCATTTAATCTTAGTATCTCTACTACTAGTAACAGCAAGACAGGAAATTTTGAAGATTTTGTAGATAATCCTGTTAACAAAGTGTCATGGTTTGACTCTGGCTAAAAGCCGAGAGCCCACACATAGATCTAAAATTTCTCAGAGAAGGGAAAAAAAACCCAACTTTTGTGATAAGGATTACAAGCAACTGTTTATTAACTACTTCACACAAGCAAAACAGACTCTAACTTAGAATATTAAGAATCTACTACTACTACTACAACTACTACTAAAATCAGAGCTTAAGAGTTTAAGGGTGAGCAGTTTGATAGTTGTTACAGACACCTTTCTCCCCCCCACCCCTCCCTTTTAAGATCCTTCACCTTCCCCCAACAGCTCGGGAAGGCAGGTGTGTGTGGTGGGGGGGTACCATCAGAGGTTTTCTTTGCTGCTGTTCAAAAGAGTGAGAGAGTCCCACCCCAGCTTTCCTCGTGGGGTCTTCTCCACNCTGCGCAGACTTTTTTTTCTCTACTCCTTCTTAAATATGTTATCACAGAGGCGTTGTTGCCTGACCTTGGCTAGCTTAGAGCAGAGAAAAACTCTAGCAGCTTCTAAAGAAGCCTCTCTCCTAGCCCCCCCCAACTAATAAAAAACTCTGGCTACTTAAAACCACAACACAAAGTCAATAGTACACTTTTGCAAGATGTCAATCCTAGATTATCAACAAAGTAAACCTCAGACCATTAGCACTGAGTATATCAGTAACTGAGCAAAAAGATTACAACTACAGTAGACTGAACCATTCTGGTATGATTGACACTTCCAACAGAAAATAGTTTCGTAACTTTCCACTCTATGACACAAAAGACTAGCTTATTTGTTTCAAAATCTCTTCATTTCCTTTCCTAGATATTAAGTCATGTTGGCAAGATGGATGACAGGGCCTCCAATGCTGGAATTCAGTTTGTAAACTACCATCTGTGAAAAGTATTTGGTTGGTCTCTTTAGATTTTGCTGTTTCCACCTCTAAGTGCTACCAAAGGATAGTTTGCAAGACAAGAGCACACACAAGAAAATGTATGTAACTTGGTACAGGTTATAAACATTAATACATTCTTTTCCAGTATAGTATTAGTGCTCTGTCAAGTCCTACTAATGCTAAAAATGCTAGGAGAATATAAAAAATAACAAAATTAATCATTTTAGTTGGTACCATGAGTAACTATTGAAAACTCTTTTGCTTATTTATGAGGTTAAGGTCCAACCTGGTAACAGTTTACACATATTATTATATACTTTTTTTCAATAAAAACACTTATTCTTAGGGGGAAAAAGTTAATGTAAGCACTAATGAAAGAAGGCAAATTGAGAAAAATAGAGATTAAAAATAAATAATCATTGACTACAAGGATATTACCCTTTAGAATAATTTACTAACATTGCAGACTGGATATCAACTGATATCTTCATTGGAAACTAAATATTTTTCTCAAGAAAAAGTTATAAGATACAGTAAGTACTCTATAGTTGTTTTATGAAAAATATACGTAGGATGATAGCAAGATTTTCTGCCCTTTACATGTAACTTTAATTTGATTTGTTCTTGGCAATCCCCTCTGATAACACAGTGAGATCCAAAACAGTATTTTGGCATCTGCAGTATAATTCAGAAGAAATTTAAGACCTTGAGTTTGTGACAACAATCCAGAAAAAATCCTGCTTAGTTGATCAAGAGGCCATAAGTGCTTAATTTTTCCCAAGACTACTTGTTCTTTGCACACCACAGGCAATTACACCATCACTGAGCACACAGGTATCTTTGCCTTCAACACTGATTCAGTAGGTGGACTCAGCATAAGATTAACATCCAATGAGTACATGCCACTGAGTACAGCATAATATACACCAGCTGTTGTTACTTACAATTAAAAGAAGACAGCTGAAGAATGGTCAAGTGACCTTTTGTGTAATATCCTCATGAGATCTCCTACCCAACAAGTTGGAGCACCAGGCATGACCCACTAAGCTATTCAACAGGCTATAAAATTTGTGCATGTGAACTTTAAACCAGAAAGCTCTAATAACAGCTCTTAGTTTATTTAATAATAAATAATTTATTTAATAATAAATAGCTCTTAGTTATGCTCCTCTCTGAGGAGTTTGAGTGACAAAAGCAAGAAATTAAAACAGTAGGACAAAAATTTATTTATATCTGAAACAATTAGAGTGCTGCTTTTCCCACTCCCTGACTTCATCACACTGGGCTCAAAGAGTTCTCACGTCAAAACAATTATAAACAAGAGTGACTAACAGTGGGAAAGAAGGAGAACACAGGACATATGATGAACCTTGAGTGATTAGATACCTGGCACCTGTCACTGAGCTCAGAATGCAGAAATGAAAACTGCACCTTCAGAGGATCCAAGCACCGTGGTCTTCAGCACTGTGCACGCTCCCCAGAGAGTTGTTAATGTATCAATTACACCTAGTGGCTAAAGGCTAAAAAAGTCTGAGACAGGAGAACTCAGGGAAACACAAGATGTTACGTTGTAAAAGAAGAACCTCCTACATTTAATCTTAGTCTTTCTTTCCTCTCTACGCTTTTGATTGCTCCATCTCACAAGTAATGAGGCCTCCAGAAACCAACACTATTTATATCTGAGATTCAAAATTCTAGCTCTAAATCACAGTTACCTACAAGTGATGTAATGCTATTACTTTTCAGCTTCATATACATGTAGATATATATGTCCACATATCAACATATGACAAAACCAGAAAATCTCAGAACCAGCAGCACATTTGTAATGTTTATAGAGTCAATTTACTAGCACTGACTTAGCACTGGAAGGAAATATCAAAGTAATTTCTTTTTCAAGTCATACAGTCAATTTTGTTTGCCTGTGCTGGTTTTGGAAAGAAGCTATCATAATGTATAGTCTTAGTGAAAACTTTCTGTGTCAATTCCCTGTTGTCTTTACTGATGAAAATCTGAAATTTCTATTTGTGTTGAATTTAACAATAACTTCATGGGCTAATACTTTTTATTTTGACTTGATGTCCATAAAATGTCAGAAATTATATCTCTACACACTCATTCAAATCGATATTGTCTTTGACAAAGGACAACAAAGATCAAATGACACATAGTTTAACATTTTATAGAGAAAAATACAGATATTAGTAATTACACGCATACAAACCACTTTATCTTGCTACAACTAGTGATGCCTTGGGGTTTTTCATAATACTTCTAGGATTTTAGCCTGCCTATATGGGCTCACTTGGAGAGGTTTTTGCCAGGCCTTTCCTGGCAATGTTTTCATTTTTTTGTGTAGATAATGGGGGTAGCAAGAGACAACAGAGCTGCTAGAGAGGTTCTGGGAGGGGGACCGGGGGGGGACCTGGAGGTGACATTAAAGAAGAAGATTTCTGGTTGGGCATCTTGAAAACTTCAGTTCAAGACGAACTTTGGTTGGGTAGAATGGTAGGGGAGTAGTCTTCCGAAGGTTATAAATGTAGAGGGGTCAGGTGATCTCGGTCTCTTGTCTTCACTCCTGGACCCTGGAAACTCCCATGAAAGTATTGTTCTTCTTTTCATCATTATTAATTTATTTTGCAGTTTTTGTCTCCCCCTCTGATTTCAGGCATCACTAAGACTAACTACATAAAGAAAGGAATGATAGAAGTCAGAGGCCGCTCATTAAATAAGAAGCAGTCCTGTTTCTCACTTACTCATTTATTTATCTTATAGCTCTATTCACTACTTACTGTCCACCATGCAAATACAGAAAAGTAGTGATTTCTTTCTGGGCTTTCCTCTAATGGTCTCAGCAAGTAATCATAAATCTGAATCTTAAAACAAGGTATGCATTTGGGGCAACATAATGTGTATAAGGTAAGCATCAAAACCAAGTAACTAGACCTAACACTAGAAGCACTCATTTCTCACACACTGAATAATAAGCATGTCTATGGTGTTATATCAAATATTGATTTCAGCACTTTGTCATCTATAGTTGTTGAAATAAATCACACCTCCACTATTGTAGCATGTAGACAGTCAAGTTAAACAAGAGGCCAGCAAACACTCTGACTGGCACAGTTTTATGAGCAGTCTTGATGGTACCAACCAGCTCCATAAACCTTGAACATTCAGTGATAGAGATGCTACCATCCTGGCAAAGCAGGAGTGGCAACACTCCTCACACATCTCAGTTCCTTTCGATTTCCAACCCCTGAGACCATTATAATGTTTTACGTCCTCAAGAGTCCTCCTAGACATGCTTAGAGGAGTTCTCACCCTTTTGCACAGCGGTAAACCTTTCCAGCACACTAACTTTCATGAAAATATTGCTTGCACTCTCATAAGTTTCTAAGACACCAGGGTAAGGTTGCAAAGCCCATCACAGGATTCAAATGCTTATTTCCTTGTGACTAAGCCTAGACTCTCTCCTGTGACTCACTGTACTGTCTTTCTGATTAACCAAACTGGGCATCTGGCAAGGCACAAGATATTTTCCTTTGAGGCCAAATGTCTGTTTTTCCCCACTGCATGTTTATGGAAGCAGTGAAGTTGGTCTAGACTTTGCACCAGACCTGAAGCTGGGAAACGTTTTAAAGTCTTATGATTTATATACATAATTTTGATGACCTGGATGTCAATTCTTTTCCATAGTATTCCTATGTATTTATCTTTCCGTAGAACAGGATACCTATGCTCTTTTTGCTTTGTAGTGAGATTCAAAGTTTAAAGTTGAAAGTCTCAGAGATGTCATTAATTCAGGATGCTCACTTAGAAGACTTGAGATTGACTTCATTAAATAATTAGAATTTTAGACAACTTTGTGTATGTAAGGAGGGTTCCCAATAACAAGACACAGCTAGTCAGAACTTCTGGAAGTCAGATAGCAGGTGTGGATTGCTGAGTAACCGAAAAATTAAGAGCTTAGTATTAGTAACCATCTGTGAAGACTTTGGATCATGGGCTTATCATTACATAGAAATAATATGGAATCAACAGGAACAGAATCCTTGACAATCTACTGTTTTGTCCACTAAAAAATATATATTTTTATGCAGTTCCCTTCTGAGGTCTGGGATCATTCTTCAATGAATAGAAAATTTGGCCAAAAATACAGTCTTAGAGCACAGAGAATAGAAAGGGACTGAGAGGAGCATAAGAGGAAATTAAACAGAATACACCTTTACAGAATATTAGTGTACACTGCATCAGATGAAAGAAAAAAGTATAAGCTCTTTGACCCTTGATTTAAAATAGCTGTCTGCGTTTGAAATTCTCTTATATGGGGAAATAAAAAATTAATTATATTGGTAAGATTACATTAAATACCTCTTTGGGTTTGTTTTTCTTTTTGCCCAACTGTAATAATAGTAGTTTTTCCAAAACTTTTCTTTTTATCTTCTGAAACAATATGGGAAATAAATAGTATTGCCAAGGCTATATTTACAGTTTTACTCATCCACTCCTTTTTAGCATCTGTAGCAAATTAGGTAGGACCTAGAGACAGCAAGCTTTTCGTCTATAATTTTTGATTCATCTCCAAGAAAGATCTGTACTATATTACCACATGACAAGGATTTATGTGGATAATACAGCATATGATTAAATAATCACAGACAGTATTGTAATGCAAATACAGAAAGACACAAATGGGGTGTGGTTAATCATATTCACAGAATCTCAGCCTGGTGCTAAGAGCTCAATTGTTAGTACATCCAAGAATGAGAACTTCTCAGACAGCAGTATCTTAGTACTATGGTCATTTCAAAGACAGAAAGGTTGTGCATTTATGAATATTTGTCATCAGGATTTTTAAAATCCATCATTGCAAGTGCATCCTGTAGAACAAACTACATTGCATCCATTTGGTCAGTCTCTTGATCTTTACATAGGTACAAGAATATATAATAAACTGGTTAGATTTACAGCTATGCAATTTGCCCAAAGGATATTTTTTTACACAACAGTAGTAATTATATTTTTCTGGTATTTTGACCAAAACCAACTCAAGCAGGCTGAAGTCTGGTAAACCTTTGGTACAAAATTTGTGTGTCTCTGGAACTACCACTAAAATGGTTCCTCATGTGAGGGCTGCACGGCGTTGTGATGTTATGCCAAAGACATAAGAGCTTTTATCAGTTTACCTTTGCGGATAAAATGCAGTGTAGAAAAAATAACCTATTTATAACAGTGACAGATGCAGAATAAATAAAGGACAGGAGTTAAAATAATACAAGTCACAAGAAACAAAAGCTCAGTTGGCAACTCCTGAATGACACAGGTTCACACTGTCTCACAGAAAGTTCCTGCAGCTCTGAAAAGAGCTGTTAATTCTGGAAGCCTGGGGGGATGTGAAGGCATTCATCCATGCTCTGGGAAACATAGGCCCAGATGGAACTTTGATAACCTTTAACCCTGCCAGCTATCTATCAATAAACTCCTGTCAT
>WEIV01000137.1:91614-127456 GCA_013390005.1 Calyptomena viridis
TGGATGTTGTCTAGACTATATCAAAACATCTAGTTGAAATATCAGAGAACACAGACAAGAAAAGTGGTGTTGCTCAGCATTTCACAGTGTAGTATCAGGGTCACAGATATGTGGTTTATTTACTTTATGTGAATAACCATTTAATACTTTTTTTTCCCCTTGACATCTGTATTTCATTCTATGATAATTTGAACTTTTATTAGTCTACATCAGTAAATGCAGTCATCTGTTGAACCCACATAAAAACGAAAGTTCATTTTGGTTTTTTAAGAAGAAAAAACGAATCCCATACATAATTAAAGACTGAACAGCAAATTATGGTATTTTTTGTGGCAAGTAAGTCCATAACAAGAGCTAAATTATAAATAAGTGGGTCAAAAAAAGTCATTGTCATTTAGAAATAGAAGAGAGAACAGTTACTTTACATCATCTTGCAAATATCTGTAAAGTGTGCACACCACGGGTAAAATGACATTTTTAGCCAAAGAGATTTCTTTAGCGACTCCATGGCTGGTATTGTAACTGAGAGGAGTAATTCCTCTGCAGATAGATGGGTCTTGCATTGTTATTGTCTCATAATACTAGCCCAAAATACAGAATGCACACAGCCATGTATTCACTGTTTTTACAGGCATTAGCACAAAGAGAAAAAAAAAATCAGAAAATAGAAAGTTGATAGACCTGAAGGTTTATTATTATAACCTTATCCCTATAGGGGAGTGTGTGAACTGAATGTGTGAAAGCAAAGTAATAAATGGGAAATGACAAAATATATAATAGCACCAGTGAGAAATATGTCTATTACAGGGTTGAAAGCTCATCAAGCTATTGCTCTCCCTCAAGAAAAAACAGACACTGAAAGGCCAAGGTTTAAAATGGATAAGTAAGAACAGAGACTGGTTTTTTACTAATGGTGAAGGAATACTCAGANACATGATTCTGACTAGAGTATACAGACTGTGGAGTATGGACAAAGTATATGCACATTTTAGAGAAACCAAAATACTAGGAGAGGAGTGGCCTGATTGTCATTTAGATAGAATAGAGAACAGTTACTTTACATCATCTTGCAAATATCTGCAAAGTGTGCACACCACGGGTAAAATGACATTTTTAGCCAAACAGATTTCTTTAGAGACTCCATGGCTGGTATTGCAACNGATAAGTAAGAACTGAGACTGGTTTTTTCCTAATGGTGAAGGAATACTCAGAAGACCATAAAAAGGGAGCTGAAAGATCATCACCATACTTGATATATAAATAATTTCCTGTACCCTAAAAAAAAGTTTAAAGGAAGAGCTCATTACTTAGATAATTATTGGCTAAGTAGAATATCTGATAAAGCAAGCATCTTCACTCTTACTTGAAACAGGATGTAAAAATCTTTGGTTTTGCATCTCCTTGAAAAAATTTAACATATATTTGTAATTATTTTTCACTTTTTGTTGTGAGAGAAATAAAATAGATTTCTCAAATAAACATATCTCAGTTAAAATCCAGACAAGTGTTTAAGACCGTGAAACAGTATAAAATGGTTTCACTTCTGCCTTTTGTGCCACATTTGACACCTCTCGCTGGAAGACAAGACACATTTATGATGCTATAGACTGTAGCTCTCAGTCTGCAATGTCAGTTTGAGATTCAAGAGGACAACCAGCAGTGGTTGTTGCTAGTTATAAACAACTATAAACCTTCAGTGGTCCTCTGACAGTATTCCTCTTTTCCTGATGAAACGAAGTCTTGGCTGGATTAATTTTATAGGACCCAACAGGAATTCAGAAGGAAACAGAAGGAAAATATTTGGGGACAGAAAGGGGACAAATGGAAAGATTCAGAATAGTTCTAAAAATACTTTCTGGATAACAATAAATAAAATATAAATCCCATATAATGAAAAAGCTATATGAGGTTTTATTTTTGAAGAAAAAGTAAAATTATCTGCTTCATATAATCAGACAGAAGCAACTTTGATCACTGTCTATCTAACATGGCTGTCCAAACAAATGTCATAAGAAGCAAAAACATGCAACTGAAATGGGATTATTCAATTTAGCAAAGAATATGAGAACTAGTCCAAGATTTACATAACAATGGCACAGTCTTTAGGTATTCTAAAGACCAAAGTTATTCAGAATTATTTCAAGTAATCAAAGTAAAGCAATTTCTATTTGTAGGGAGGTAAGCGGACATTGCTGAAGAGATGGTAAGGAGATAGGCTGATTTAAGGATTTCTCTTTTTGTTCAAGAGACCTTTGGTAGCCGGGAGACTTAAGCTTGGATTTCTGTCCCTCTCCAGCCTCACAGAGCAGTTAACTCCCTGAAAATATAACTATTTCACAGATGACCTCGGAGCCCCCTTGAGGGTTGGTGAACCAAGCTGTTAAGAAGGCTTGGAGAGGAAAAGTTTTGCACATTCTTTCATGCCCGGCGTGTACACCTGCCGTTAGCCAGCCTTCTCACCTTTGAAAAATAATTTTTTCCTAAGTCTTTCCAGTGCCTGATGTTTTGAGGGTACCTGTGTTATTTTCCTTTGCATTATCAGTGCAAAAATGTCGTTTAGCTATGTTTCTCTCTAGTGTGCTGTATATTACAGTTCTTAGGTTTCCTGTGTTCAACTCCTCATGTAATAGCAGAGTGGAGAAGGAAGGTGCCTCATACATAACATCAACTAAGAGAATACATGCCAGCAGAGTACAAAAGCAGCAAAAGAAGTCACTTTTGAAGCTGCATTTGACATCAAAAGAGATTTTTTTTACAAGTTGTAGGTCTTCCAGATCAGCATTTTTATGCACTGTCAAGACCTATGGCTCATTACTAGGGAAAAAGGAAGCTGAAGACACCAGAGTGCTTAAGGGACATGGACCACAGTGTATGAGGGGAAACTGACAGAGAAGAAGAAACTATGAGAAGGTTTAATTGCTATTTCCTACAATATAGAGGGAAAATAGAGGATGAAGCTAGACTCATCTTAGAGTGCACAGGAAAATGACAAAAGTTAGTGTAATGTAAACTCAGTCTTGCTAAGAGGAATATTTTCTCCGCAAGGAGCATGATTAAGTTATAAAATAAGTTTCCATCCCTGCAGATTTTGACAGATGGACAATGTCCTTAACAACCTTATCTAGACTTTAAAATTAGCCTTTGTTTGAGCAGGTCATTGGACGAGATGACATCCAAATATCCTTACAATCTATTTTTCTCAGATTTTGATTGTTTTCAATCTTTTCTATGATTTTATGATTGTAAGTAGAATTTAACAGTTGAGTATTAAGAGTCAAATTTTGGAATGTAAGTACAACTAAGTAAAAGCAAACCCCAGTATTTCAAATTACTGAAAAGAGTTGAGACTAACAGTAGCTTTATGATGTGTCTCAGAATCTCATTTCACATTCATCTCATAATAAGAAGCTTGTAATAAAGACCAAAGATACCAACATCTGAATTATGCAACTACAATTTTGGGAACAACTTTAAACAAGTATTAATCAATTTAGCTCAGTTGGTTAGAGCATGATTATAGTAACACCAAAGTCAGGGCCCCATATGGGCCATTCACTTAAGAGTTGGACTCCACAATCCTTTTGGGTCAGTTCCAATTCAGAATATTCTGTGTTTCTGTCAAATATTAACTTTGTATATTTGCAATGTTCTGTAGGTCTTAATGTTGCTATTGCAATAAAAACAGCATATAAAAATGAGCCACAAATTACTATCCTTATCTATCAAGAGAGTACGTGGAATTCCTCATACTTTTGAAGGACTATTCTTTTACTAACTGTGCTACCTCATAAAGCTTCCTGAATACAATGAGAGATTGATTGTGAGTGTCCTCTTTATTCATGATGAAATACTCCATTTTGATCGGAGGGGGGATTTCTGTCACTTACTCTTAATTTTGCATATGAATCTGTAGACGGAATTCTTAAACTTCAGAGGATTAAGATGCTCGGAGATCGTTGCATACACTCTTATACTGTCATTCTGTTGCCACAGAAATTTCAAAGTTCCCTCCCTACTCTTCTGTGGAATGCAGTTGATAATAATTTTTTGTTTCTGTATACTGCACTATTAAACTTGCTCAGGATGTTCCTCAGGATGTAGTGGAAGTCAGGTTGACAATATTCCTATAGGCTTTTGCTTGGGCGTGGACTTTGTTTATGTCACCTGAGGACAGAAGGCTGAGAAGTAAGACTATGGAGACTAGAGCTTTTTGAAACTGTTGCAGGTCTGAACTTTCCAGGCAGAGGGAATTTCAGTGTAAATATTTTTCTGTGCAATGCTGTTATATAGAGTCACTATCATTTTAGAACTATCCTCCAGCAAATATCTGTGAATTATAACAGCCACATACAGAGGCCGTGTGCTTCTATCTCCCCTCAAAACACAGATGTTGGGACCAGGTCTTTACTGCAAACAATTATCTGTAGTAGAAGGGTGAATGGGGCCTAAGTAGAGCCTACCACATAAGTACTTAACTTTGGCTCTTATGTGAAAAAAGGCTCCATTTATGTCCTGCTCATCAGCATAACGTGCCCCTTCTGCTGCAGGAAAGATATATGTACAATTATCTTTTTCTGAGGATACAAATTTCTGCACTTATGCTAGATGGCAGCCAGGAAAGTGTTAGCAAAACAGCTGATTCTTAGGAAAACACAGGTTAACATAAAAGAACAAAGAAATGCTGCTAGCAGGACAATGGTCTTGGCAATGACACCAGTTGCTCTCATGCCTTTCCTTGTACCCATGGAAGAGTTGCATGTTGCAGACGTACTCCAATAATTCATGCAACTATGACATTCATCAGTGAATACATCCCATGCAACTGCAAGATAAAGAAAAGCTGTTGCAAGTAATATAGCATGAGCATCAACCAATCCAAAACAGCAAGAGGGATATTCAGTGGGTTTTCATAGAATCAGAATTATATAATGGTTGGGATTGGAGGGACCTTTAAAAGTCATCTAGCCTAACCCCTCTGCAATGAGGAGGAACATCTTCAACTAAATCAGGTTGCTCGGAACCCTGNGAAGCTGCATTTGACATCAAAAGAGATTTTTTTGCAAGTTGTAGGTCTTCCAGATCAGCATTTTTATGCACTGTCAAGACCTATGGCTCATTAGTAGGGAAAAAGGAAGCTGAAGACACCAGAGTGCTTAAGGGACATGGACCACAACATATGAGGGGAAGCTGACAGAGAAGAAGAAACTATGAGAAGGTTTAATTGCTATTTCCTACAATATAGAGGGAAAATAGAGGATGAAGCTAGATTCATCTCAGAGGTGCACAGGAAAATGACAAAAGTTAGTGTAATGTAAACTCAGTTTTGCTAAGAGGAATATTTTCTCCGCAAGGAGCATGATTAAGTTATAAAATAAGTTTCCATCCCTGCAGATTTTGACAGATGGACAATGTCCTTAACAACCTTATCTAGACTTTAAAATTAGCCTTTGTTTGAGCAGGTCATTGGACGAGATGACATCCAAATATCCTTACAATCTATTTTTCTCAGATTTTGATTGTTTTCAATCTTTTCTATGATTTTATGATTGTAAGTAGAATTTAACAGTTGAGTATTAAGAGTCAAATTTTGGAATGTAAGTACAACTAAGTAAAAGCAAACCCCAGTATTTCAAATTACTGAAAAGAGTTGAGACTAACAGTATTTTGTCTTATGATGTGTCTCAGAATCTCATTTCACATTCATCTCATAATAAGAAGCTTGTAATAAAGACCAAAGATACCAACATCTGAATTACGCAACTACAATTTTGGGAACAACTTTAAACAAGTATTAATCAGTTTAGCTCAGTTGGTTAGAGCATGATTATAGTAACACCAAAGTCAGGGCCCCATATGGGCCATTCACTTAAGAGTTGGACTCCACAATCCTTTTGGGTCAGTTCCAATTCAGAATATTCTGTGTTTCTGTCAAATATTAACTTTGTAAATTTGCAATGTTCTGTAGGTCTTAATGTTGCTATTGCAATAAAAACAGCATATAAAAATGAGCCACAAATTACTATCCTTATCTATCAAGAGAGTACGTGGAATTCCTCATACTTTTGAAGGACTATTCTTTTACTAACTGTGCTACCTCATAAAGCTTCCTGAATACAATGAGAGATTGATTGTGAGTGTCCTCTTTATTCATGATGAAATACTCCATTTTGATCGGAGGGGGGATTTCTGTCACTTACTCTTAATTTTGCATATGAATCTGTAGACGGAATTCTTAAACTTCAGAGGATTAAGATGCTCAGAGATCGTTGCATACACTCTTATACTGTCATACTGTTGCCACAGAATTTTCAAAGTTCCCTCCCTACTCTTCTGTGGAATGCAGTTCATAATAATTTTTTGTTTCTGTATACTGCACTATTAAACTTGCTCAGGATGTTCCTCAGGATGTAGTGGAAGTCAGGTTGACAATATTCCTATAGGCTTTTGCTTGGGCGTGGACTTTGTTTATGTCACCTGAGGACAGAAGGCTGAGAAGTAAGACTATGGAGACTAGAGCTTTTTGAAACTGTTGCAGGTCTGAACTTTCCAGGCAGAGGGAATTTCAGTGTAAATATTTTTCTGTGCAATGCTGTTATATAGAGTCACTATCATTTTAGAACTATCCTCCAGCAAATATCTGTGAATTATAACAGCCACATACAGAGGCCGTGTGCTTCTATCTCCCCTCAAAACACAGATGTTGGGACCAGGTCTTTACTGCAAACAATTATCTGTGGTAGAAGGGTGAATGGGGCCTAAGTAGAGCCTACCACATAAGTACTTAACTTTGGCTCTTATGTGAAAAAAGGCTCCATTTATGTCCTGCTCATCAGCATAACGTGCCCCTTCTGCTGCAGGAAAGATATATGTACAATTATCTTTTTCTGAGGATACAAATTTCTGCACTTATGCTAGATGGCAGCCAGGAAAGTGTTAGCAGAACAGCTGATTCTTAGGAAAACACAGGTTAACATAAAAGAACAAAGAAATGCTGCTAGCAGGACAATGGTCTTGGCAATGACACCAGTTGCTCTCATGCCTTTCCTTGTACCCATGGAAGAGTTGCATGTTGCAGACGTACTCCAATAATTCATGCAACTATGACATTCATCAGTGAATACATCCCATGCAACTGCAAGATAAAGAAAAGCTGTTGCAAGTAATATAGCATGAGCATCAACCAATCCAAAACAGCAAGAGGGATATTCAGTGGGTTTTCATAGAATCAGAATTATATAATGGTTGGGATTGGAGGCACCTTTAAAAGTCATCTAGCCCAACTCCTCTGCAATGAGGAGGAACATCTTCAACTAAATCAGGTTGCTCAGAACCCTGTCCAACCTGGTGTCTTAGTTACAGGGGCTGGGACTGGTTTATCACTATGAGAGTATAACCAAAAATTGTATATTTTATACCCTCTATGTTATTCCTGATGAGCTGTTAACAATAAATCATTTGGTAACAGCTGCCCAGAGCACACTCCACACCCCAGGCCACAGTAGATAGGAGATCCAGGGAGACATGAACACCTCCACACCCAGCTGGAGGGGTCCTCCCTGCTAATGGGCCCAGCTGCACTAACACAATAGGCACTTACAATGGCCCACATCATCAAAGGATCCAAAATATCCCAGGACTCACAGAGATAAAACAACCATTATGAAACCCCTGCACCTGGAGGAGGTACTGAGGATATATAATCTTTGTGGTTTGAGACTGGGGTACCTCCTTTTTGGATCCAGAGAGGGAACAGAACTCCAGCAGGACTGTGACTGCCATTCTGGAGGAGACTATAACTTCTTCAACAGAACCATCATCCCGACTACCAGGTTTTCTTTTCCTTCTGCTTTACACCCAGGGGGACCACACAGTGCTGGGCACAGGAGCTAACAAGCACTGTGCTGTTCCTGTCCCAGAGGGGCTGGGTTGTGTTTTGTCCTTGTAGGTCAAAGCCTGTTTTTTACTTTGTATCATTGTACGTACTATAACCTTTTTAGTAAACTGTAGCTCTGACTTGCGGTCTCTAATACGGTTCATTTCTCCTGCTGGTTTACTTTTAAACCTGCACACCTGGTCTTGAATGCTTCCAGAGATAGGGCTACTGCCTCTCTGGGAAACCTGTACCAGTATTTCTCTGTCTTAATTGTAAAAAATTTCTTCCTTATATCTAGTATGAATCTACCCTCTTTTAGTTTAAAGCCATTAACTCTGTTGCTACAGACCCTGCTAAAAAGCTTGTCCACCTCATTTTTATAAGCCCTCTTATATATCGAAAAAACACAATAAGGTCTCTCTGGGGCAGTGTCTTCTCTAGGCTGAATAGCCACAATTCTCTCAGCCTGTCTTCATAGGAGAGGTGTTCTAGCCTTCTGATAATCTTTGTGGTCCTCCTCTGGACCTGCTCCAACAGGTTCACATCTTTCTTGTCCTGGGGGCCCCAGAGCTGGGGTCGTAAGAGGGCAGAGTGAGACCTGTTCATACTTCTTTTGGTGCAGCCTAGGATAGGTTTAGCTTTAAACTGAAAGAGGGTAGATTTAGATTAGCTATTGCAAAGAAATACTTTCCAGTGAGGGTGGTGTGGCACCGGAACAGGTTGCCAGAGAAGTTGTGGATGCCCCATCCCTGAAAGTGTTCAAGGGCTTGTTAAATGGGGTTTGTCTGCTGGAAGTTGTCCCTATTCATGGCAGGGGAATTGGAACCATTCTGTGATATGATTCTATGAACTAATGTTCAAAGTTACTTCTCTGATACACTCCTCTTTTACATTGTCTTAATTGTGATGCGGTACTAGCCATTTTTACACAGGGACTGACACTTTGAAATGTGTTTCTCTTTTCCATTTGCATGGGAAAGCATGTGGGGATGGTTCCCTGTGGAAGGAACATCTAAAGCTATTTGTACTTGTTCAACAGAGCACAGCATAGAAAGAGCATGCATTTCTTCGTATTTGTGACAAAACTTGGACTTTTCAAGGTCATAGGTCTTTTTTCTCGACCTTTGGCAAGAAAAAAAAACAAAAACCACCACATCAATAATTTAGGGATAAATGAATGCAAGTAAGGGAATAAATAAAATTAAACCCTGCTCTCACAGGTTCATTCATCTCCATGCAATGTACCCAAGAGCACACTTCAAAATCACTCTACCAGGATAGCAGAACTGTTGGAAAAAGGCAAATGTTAATCAAAATCATTAAAAAAATCATCATAATAACCTGAATAATAACTAAAACTTATAAAATATTATTTAAAATCTAAATGTTTGAATTAACTTAGAGTTTTAGCTTGTGTGATTATTATGGATTAAAAATGTGAGATTGCTGGTGTTTGTAATCACTAGTAACTACAGGAATGCTGAAGCACAAAGTGGCAATTAAACTTTCTTTATCAGTAGCATATAGTCACATCACTCCAAAAAGACGAAAACTAAATAATAGTAGACTGAGAGAACACTAGGAAGATGCATAAGAAAAAGAGGCTTTGCCATTAGTAACCAGCTACTGACATAATCCAAAACTTTAGTGTAGTTAGAGAAAATATTTCACAGATGTTAGCTAACACACTGGACAACTCAAATAACAAAATTCAATTTTGTGCTGAAGTAGAATGTTGTGGTGTGCAATTAGCATGTATTTCTCACTGTATATTATTGTTCTGTTCTATGGTATGTTCTGTTATAATGTGCCCTACCCCCCACCCCAGATGGTTTATTCCCTTCCCTTGTTCTCCCTTCCCATTGGCTGGAGCCCCTATAAGAACCAGGGGCCGGAAATGGGAAGGGCTCTTTCCCTGGTTATCCTACAGAAGCTTGGACCCTCCAGGTGGCCTGTTGCCTCTGGAGTGAATAAACTTGTATTATATGTAACCAGGAAGAGCCGCCAGCAATTTCTTCATCCTCCGTTTCCCTCAGCCATCCCCTGGGGAGTGCAGGGGCACACTCACCCCTCGGCAAGCCCTGACAGGGGATGGCTACAGTAGAACATCTCCAAGGAACAGATAAACACACCCATAACACACCAGGACACCCAGCAGACAAACCTTCAGCAGATGCGCACTGCTTGTCCCTGATGACAGATCCATGAGAAGATGACCTTTACAGCTGCTACATTTGCTGAAGAAAGTGTCAGGTGCAAAGATTGAAGATACAAAAAATAAAGTGTTAGTGAAAAAGTTGCTCTGATGTTGGTGGATATATTTCGTGATTTTTATCACTTTGCATAATGTCAAAAATTCCCTTATAGACTAAGATGACAATGTAATTTCTAGGTAGTAGCTGGCTATCATATGTAGTAACACCCCATAAATTTAACAAATTATGAATTCTTATTAAGAATTGCCTCAGTGTCCCTTCAAACCCTAGCACAATGTGAATCATGACTGGGAGCTTGTCAGAGGAACTGTTGCACTTCCTCATTTTTGCATCAGTACAAAACCCCACCCAGACAGGAAAAAATATTAATGCTCTTTTTTTTTTTCAGTTAGAAAGAGGTTTCTGTGAGAATTAACATAGAAGGCTAAACAATACTCTTTCCTTCCTGGTAAAATGTTTGATTCCATATCTTAACTTGTTCTCCGAATCCTGAGCTGGGCTTTGCAGAGGAAGATGCAAATGGCACAGACCAAATAGCTCTGATCCAAGGTGTTTTTAGACATCGTGATGTTCAGGAGTGTCCATCCAGTAACAAGCATGTAAAACATTTGTACATCCTCCAGAAGGATTATTAAGAATTGCAAGAAAGGCAGACAACACCTGTAATCTGGACTGAAATATCTATCAAACTCTAATTCGAAAGTAAGCAACTAATTCTCCTAGTGCTCTTGCATGAACTGATCAAACCCACAGAGGTATCTGTAATGTAGTTAGGAACACAATTTTATGACAACAATGAGGAAAGAAAGGAAAAATACTATTTTTCTTCATATTTATATTTTTTTTTCTCTTCTTGAATCATCTCACATAGAAACCAATCCTTTACAGACTGTATGGTGAAGAGAACTATGTACCTAAAACTTAATTTTCTCTTTTACATTGCTTTTAAGCTGACTCAGTTGCCTCAGCCGGCTACCAGCTGATTACACTAATGCTTGTGGAGGCACAAAGAGACAGCACAAGGTTGAGAATGAGAAATAGGAGTACAAGATCATCTCTTTCAAATGCAGCATCAATTTATGCCCACTTCAATAGATTACAAGGTTACAGCTTGAGTGCATCTAGCCATGGCAACAACACACATGGGCTCTTCTTAAATTTTCTGTTATATGCAGATCAAGTTTTGATGTTTTTCCAGCAGTTCAGCCTGGCCTGAATGAAAGCTATGTATTGCATTTTGTACTTATAATGAAACTATCTGCTTTAGTCAAACTACAGCTCTAGTCAGAAGGAAGGTTCCACAGTTCATGACAAGGTAGAAAGACTAATTTGATTAGCGACAAAAAGCCTTTTCCATCACTTACGTTTCACTGGTAGATCCAGAAAAGCTGAAACTTCTTGGATTCTGACAGATTTATTTTCTGAATACAAAGCTTGAATGTGATTTTTTTTTCCTCATTAACCTTGACACAAAGCAATTATGTGCACATGGACAGTTCTGAGTTTAAAAAGAGACAGAAACATCTCCTTCCTTTAATTGTTGTATGGCAAAGTGCTGACAAAATATTCTGTGAATCTGCCCTCCCCATTACATCAAGTCTTATTTCTTTCTTGTTGCTTTAATACCATATAAGAATAGTGCTTGCCAGCTTCCAGTTGTTGTGAAGATGAGTATGTCACTACGCACATTCTAGTCCTTGACCAATTTCTAATACATTTGTGAAACCTTGTTTCCTTGCGGTACCAAGTATTAAAACAGCCTTCAAAATATATAACTTTCACATGACCATGAGAACTTGAGATCACTGTGTAACGTCCACAAGACTGTAAGACAGTGAAAATGGACTGTGAGAATTATTTTACTGTGATTTATTATTGTTTATACTAAGAACTGGATAGGCACACCAAGCAATTTGAATACAGATGACTTAACACCCACTATTTTAGCAACTATTTTAAATCAATAGCAGCATCAAACCTAATTACAACAAAACCACTGGGGAGAAGATCTTTAAAACAGGATCAATCTTTGGATTCTCACACTGGGATGAGTTATATTTGAGAATTAGAATTGCCATAGTAAGCTCCTACGCCAGTGAAAAAATCTTTTAACCAGGACTGTTTTTTCATTCAATATACCAGATACTGTATTGTCATGGGTTAGTTTCCTGTTACCTACCAAGAAAAACAGCAATGATCAAGTAAATATCTCCCATAGGAGCAAGAACGTTGGGTAAAACATTTCTTGGAAGTCCAAATGAAAATACACGGAAAGATTAACCTTTCATGAAATAGTGTGCAGTTTCACAAATTTCTAGATGCCAAGCCCTTATCTGAATAGAGAATCCTAGAATCATAGAATGGCCCAGGTCAGAAGGGGCTGAAAGATCATCTAGTTCCAACCCCTCTGCTGTGGACAAGGACACCTTCCACTAGACCAGGTTGCTTAGGCCTCCATACAATCTGGCCTGGAACTCTTTTAGGCATGGGGCATCCAAAACTTCTCTGGGCAATCAGTTCCAGAGCCTTACTGTAGCATCAGGGGTCTCGAGTGGCAAAATGATGAGATGATAAAGTTTCTTGGAGCTCCTCAGGGCGATTCCCCTGGATGTTTTATTAATCTACTTTTATACACTTTTTCTACCTATCCTAGATGCTCTACAAGACATATTCACACATAGTTGGTTACTTGACTCATGGCAAATGTAGATTGGTGCCGTAAAACATAAACATTTATTTATTGGACAATAAATCAAAACATTCTTCCTTTGTCTACAAGTAAGGACAGCACATAGACAGCTTTCCTTCATCATCCTCAAGATCCAAGTCACGTAGGTAATTTTTGCTGAATCATGGTCTTCAGGTCATACTGCAGCTCCTGGTGTCTTTTAAGGACCCAGGTTAGTCTAGTTCTTATCCAAATCATCTCCAAATAAGATAACAGACCAGCTGCTAGCCATCACACCTTACCACCCTCATAGTGAAGAATTTCTTCTGATATCTAATCTAAACCTACTCTCTTTCAATTTGAAACCACTCTCCCTTGTCCTGTCACTACATGCCCTTGTAAATAGTCTCTCTACATCTTTTCTGTAGACTCCCTTAAGGTACTGGAATGCTGCAATTAGGTCGCACCAAAGCCTTCTCTTCTCCAAACTGAACATCTCAATTCTCTTCTCCTTTCCTCACAAGAGAGGTGTTCCATCTCTCTAATCAAGTTGGTGGGCCTCCTCTGGACTTGTCAATGTCCTTTCTATTCTGGGAAATCAGAAGGAAGTTTATGGCACCTCAAACCTATTCCCAGTTTTCAAAAGGTATGGCCAGGCATATCTTCACCTTTTGAACAATGCTAAATGCTGACACTTGTTCTTGCACCATGTCCCAGGCTAATGCATCTCTCAATGATGAACATACCCGAATTCCTTCTCTCATGGTGAGAATAAATATTGCAAGCTGGGAGCTCTAATGCAAGCCAAGTCACCAGCTCTTGTGTGATCTACAAAGCATGTCCTTTGGGCCTCAGTCAAAATAGAAAGCAGCTCTAAGCTGGGTAAAATAGCTGGTGGGACTGAGAGAGACTTGTCAGAAAAACTGCAGTTACTTAGGGATGAAAACATTTCATAAAAATGTGTCCAATTTGATTATATTTGTGGAAGAAGTGTCAAAACAAATCATTTCTATTTGCCAGTTTCACTAACATGGAAAACACTGAAGTGTTTTGTTTAGAAACAAAAAGTGGAAATGCTTTAACATCTGTAGTACTAATCTTAATATAACAATATACATATATCAAATTAATAATCTCTACTTTATGGGGAAAATGACTACATTTTTGAACACCATGTTTTAATACTTATTAAATTCTTTCAAAATTTTACTTTGATGCAGAATTTTAACACACTACTGCAAATAAGCACAAATGAATTTTGAATTTTCTATCTAGTCTTTGTATCAGATGGGTTCACAAATGAGGTCCTTAGTTCAAATATTTGCCACACATACAGTGCTTGGAGATCCTCAGATGCAAAATGCTGTAAAACAATGAAGCTGACCAAATATCCATGTATTTTCATAAATACCTGAGTTACAGTAACATCTAGAACAGTGGCATCCCATCAGATTTGCCTTGTAAGAATTATCTGTGACAACATAATCCTGTTTGCTTCCATAGCTATGTTATTCCCAACATTTGGATCACTCTTGCAGACGACAGCTGTCTGAAGAAGTAGCTTTATTTTGAACAGCCTCCTTCAGTGCTTAGGACCATTAGTTTGGGAAGAAAAACATCCCCCCTTTGGCAATCAATATGCTTTGTTTTATTAAATTTGTTACTTAATCACAGGCACATTCTGTGCAGTTTAGGAAGGAGAAAAGATTTTACTACCTGTCAAAGAATGAAATGACTCTTATGACTCTCTACTCTCATTTCACCATTATTAGTATCCTCAGGCATGAAGACGAGAAGAAGGGAGGAAAAAAACCAGGCAGGGCTCTAAAAGAACCTTGTTGGAAATAATGAAAGTAAATTATTAAGTGATAGTCCTCAAATAACAATTTCATTTTTATTCAATGAGACAATTTTCTATATTAGTTAATAACAAAAATATTAAAAAGCTATCTGCTGAGACCAGGAAATAAAATACTACATACCAATACCATGGTGATTAGTTTTCAATTGCTATGTGTTAGTAATTAATTATTATTTAATATAAAATAATTGTACTAGTGAAATTTGGACTTTTATTTGGTTGTAAATAAATAACAGTTAAATATAAATTACATGAATTAATCTTTCTCTTAGCATTACACTCTTTCTGGATAACTCTGGTTCTGAGTAATTCCTTTAGAAATCCATGGAGCAAAATGATTTCATTCATTACTCAGTGCCCAGAGAGAGCCTGGGCACTGGAACAGGCTCCCCACAGAAGTGGTCACAGCACCAAGCCTGACAGAGTCCAAGAAACATTTGGACAACACTCTCAGGCACAGGGTGTGACTCCCAGGGATGGTCCTGTGCAGGGCCAGGAGTGGACTCGATGTTCTTTGTGGGTCCTTTCCAACTCAATATATTCTCTGATTTTGTGATTATTGTCCACTTTGAAATCCTTAAATCCATTGGTTTGTGTTCAATGAACAGTAGCTAGTGACTTCATTTAGGGGCACTACTTTGAAGGTACTTTACAATTCTTTTGTCCCTTGAGACACTTCTTCTAAAGAACACATAAATTTTGTTTCTTCTGTCTTCCCATGTTTTACCTGCTATCTCTTTCTCTTTTCTTCACTTTGTGTGTCCTTTCTAGTGTCAGTTCTGCATCTTGTACAGTAATTGAGATGTGTACAAATTACAATTTTATAGTTCTACTTGTACTTAATCTACTAATCAGTAATATTAAGGTACACTACCCTTTCAATAAAGTGGATATGTGAGGGAATGATCTGTACATGAAGAATCTCAATTTTAGATTTGGTGCATTGCAACAACACAAGCAGGATAGATCTAAGGAAATTCAAAATAGGCAAACAGAAGACCTTTTTTCAACTATTTCATGTTCTTTTATAGATATCACAAAAACTGAAAATTCTTCCTTTCCAGTTTTATCTGTGAAAACACCAGTTTTTCAGCTCCACAACTGACAACATTAGTACCAAACAAGAAGGTAGATATTAACTCTTAAAGTTATCTTATCTTCAAAAATCTTTTGCAGAGCAAGTTTCAAGCTCTCTCATTTATAGACTCTGCAGCCATTGCATAACAAAAAGAGCTGAAAAAGTCACCATCAGGGTGGGAAGTTTAGCTAACCTGATGTACAGGTCCAAAACAGAGATATATTTCAGTCTTCTTTCAGTGAGATAACACAAAACATCATGCAAGTAGTTCCAGGAAAAATACTGATAAAGAAAACGGCTTTATTCTTACAATGGGTGGATGGAAGCAACTAGTTTATTAAGGTAGAATTTCAAAATAGTAGGGACAAAGAAAAAAGTAAGGAAGCGTTAAGGAAATATAGAAGCATAACAGAACAAATACATGAGAATTTATCTGAGAGAGTTCCAGCAATACTGCTTCTTCTGTATCATAGTTCATTATTTAAGCTGGTAGGCTTTCATGCTGCTCAGTATCATTTAAAAACAATAATTAGATGTGTATAAAGATTTAATTTATACATTTATTTTCACTGGCTAGTCAGGAAAACAGGAAGATTCTCATAAAACAATTACTGAATTTGCATGGATCTGATGGCTATAGTATACAATACTGCATAATGTTAATCTCTTTTCCAGCAAAATCTGGCTGCAACAAGCTCTGCTGAACTAGCTGAGTGCATCGTAAGAGTAAAGGAGTTGACAGATCTGGTTTAACATGGTACTGCCCTGCAATGCTTTTTATATGCCTTGAGAGGGGAAAATGCACTTTGTCATTTTCTTCCTAAAAAGTTAAAATCCTAAAGGGATTCAGGAGAAGGTGAAGGGTTGCTTGCTTTAAAGAAATATCTGTAGAATATTCACTTCCTGATCCAAAGTGAATAATAATGAAAGTTTAATCATCTTCTTCTCCATCTCTGCAAAATTTTGGATGTTCATTAAGATTTAAGCTTTCACTGATATTCTTTTAGTGGTACCAATGAGTTTGCTTTTCTCCCACAGAAAAAGCCAAGGATCTTCATGTCTTTGAGAACTTTCTTTGTGTGTCTCACACAAAAAATTGTTGAAAGGATTCATAGGTTATTAAACAGGACATGGACAAACTAGACAGGCAAAATCTTTGCTCAGAGTTAATTTCCTCAGCAGTCCAGGGTATAGAAGAATAGGCTAGAATGCTGCTACACCCAAAAGAACAGAGCAGACCATGGAGCACCAGAGTCAGAGACAAAATGTTTGAGAGCCCATAAGAGCATTAGCATGACATGGGACCTGAGCTAGTATAGTCTAAATAGAGCTGGACATCATGATACAACACCCTAATGATATGACAGTGTCTGACAGCACAGTGTCTGAAATGAGCTTTTATCTTCCAGCCCAGACTTGCAAAGCAGTTGCACAAACCTGTACTCTCACCTGCTCATCTGCTGGCAAAGACTGATGGGACAACACTGTATTGATGGTGCTGTGGCTACTTAATATGTCTGTGCCAAAAGAAAAAAAAAAGACAGAAAGATCTTCGTTCAGGAGAGCCATCTGTCACTGAAGCAAGAAGAACTCCTTTTTGTCTGACAGATTTTGGCAACAGATTACCCGTGCAAGGTAGTGGCAGGCCTGAATTGAGCCATTGATGAATGGGATAGTTCAATAGAGCCATCACTCCTGAGTGTTTAAACAAGCAGTGAGACATTTCAGTGGATTAAAGGGAATGAAAGATACTCCAAATAAAATATCATAATGACACTATGCTTTCGTCTACTATAAAGAGCAAAGTATGCTTTTATCCCAATTGAAAATTGAAACAGATGTGCAAAGGAAATAGTTTCTAAATGTTATCAAATTTATTGCTACATTTTCTAGATTAAAAATATAAAAATTGGCTTAAGAGGGTATATATCATGTAAGAAACCAATAGAAACCTTTACAGGAATGTCACGGGGAAACTTGTAACTCATACATTCTAAAATATAAAGAAAAACCATCAGACTGCAGCTAAAGTGAAGTAAATCTAGAACCATGCAAAGGAATTGTTTCTTTACAAGTCACATGTAGCTATCTAGTCTATTGGTACAAACAGTCACTGAGACAAAATCTAGATTGCCTATAAAAAAAGCAATTAATATTACAAATATTAATTGTTTTTGTGAATATCATCACTAGTGATGATAAGGGATGACCAAACTATGTACATCAGAGACAGCATAAACTGATCAAAAAATGTCATGTTTAATTGCCAATGATTTAATGAAAAGGAACTACCACATAAGTTCACAGATATTTAATTTTACTAAGCAGTTGAGGTTTCTGCATGTTAGATAAAACTAATTCCTAATTTCAAAACTATCTCAGCAATCTTAGGCATTCTTCTTTATAAAGCAGGGTATCTTTTATCTTCAAGTAAGTCCCAACACTGTAATGGTTTGGTGGTTTCATGGTGTGAATAATAGGCTGATAACTTCTAAATTTATAATGGTACCAAGCCACTGTGTTTAAATGCAAAGGTAAGTTTCCTTCAAGTTTAAGGTTTGCAAGTGGATTTTGGTTCAGTTCTATTGTCATCATAGGTGAATCATAGAGCTGAGTTCTGGATCTGAAAAGACACATATTTAAAGGTTTTCAGACATATAGTTAGCATCTGTATCCTCTATACATGTAACCCAGACTGGGTCTAGCATGGGCCTGCATCTTCTGTATTAACATCTGCTGTTTGGGTGCCTCAGCTTTAATGGGCTCCTTCAGATTTTGCCTGCTCATCCCTCCTCACCCCAGACTTTTTGCCCCCCCTCTGTTTCTTTGAGAAAGGCTCCTTCTTTTGCATATGCTCATTAAGTCAGTCTCTGTTTCCTTATTTTCTACCAAAGGGGTAAAATTAAGACCAGATATGACCTGAGTCCATCTATGTCAACATCCTAATGATCAGACTCTTCCAAAAGAGGACTGAGATGGACAAGACTTTTCCAAACATCCTGTAGATTTAAAAAAAAAAAGTAAATCCTACACTTTTTGTTATGGCATTTTTTTAAATTATTATTATCTTTTATTATTTTCATTTTTTTAATTGTGCATTTCAACAGCTTCTTAATCCTATGTCATGTAAAGAAAATATTTCTTTTTGCCAACCTGAATCCACTACATTCAATCACTCTGCCTTGGTTTTGGCTCATCAGAATGTAGCCCCCCCAGAAGAATATGCCATGGCCCCATTAAAAAAAAAAAAAAAAAACAGAAGGAAAAAATATTGTCTCATATCTGTTGTACTGTAGAGATGGTCACAAGACAAATATCACTCCTCATCTGTACAACAGCTTCAAAATCACTTTCAAATGTCTCTAATGCTTTTATGTTCTGGTTACTACTGCCCTACAGGGAAAAAAATATTAACTAAACCAAACAGAGTTAATGTATTAATGTCCAATCAAATATATCTGTGGTCAGTAAGGTGATGTGAATAGCAGGGCTTATTCTCTTTACTCTCTACCAGAAAAGTTGCTCGAGAGAAAACGTTTTGAGCAATTGGGCCTTCTTTTACATATCATCTTTCATGTTTATGTCTGTGCATGCCTAGGAATATCTCTAGCAAATAGTTATATTCATGACCTGTAGAATAGTGAATGCTATAGAGGAGGGAGAAAAGTGACATGACTGAATTTTCCCCTCTCAGCTACTTTAATTGGCCTTAGCAATTGCATCCAGCATCAGTGCATCTCCTCATTACTGAGCAGAGAAACTCCAACAGCTCTTTCACTGCCATTATTGCTTTGCTCCTTTGATAAATTCTAGGTCAGAAGTAGACATTTCCATGCACAGGGTACAAAGCTGCTAACTTTTCTTTCATAGCCTAAATCCCCAGCTGCCCATAAGGAGGGAACAGCGATCCCAAGGAGATGAAAGCCAAACTCAATGCACTTCCTTAGCCAGCAAGAAACAAAGTGGAGGAGAGCGTGACCTGATCTATGGCAGAGTTTCCTTTGTTCTCCCACTCCGTCTTATCTCAAGTCTTGTTTGACTTATATGTTTCTTTGAATGAAACTTTTTTTGGCAAGTGCTGAGAATATCTTTGGAACTTGCTCGGTCTTCAGGCATCTTTGTTTTCCTTGGGGAGAAAGAAGATTTGGGAGGTGAGGAAGGGAAGACTCCTCTTAAAATCACACACCATGTAGATCAATACATCAAAACATACACAATGCTCAGCCTTTGACCTACTCAATCAGAAAAACTTTAGAAGAGGACTGGGCGCACAAAAGTCAGCTCTCTAAGATAAAGTTAAGTCTCTGAACCGTGGTAATGGCATTACCTACCAGTAAAAAAAAAAAAGTACATCAGCATCACATCGGAGTATCCAGCTGCTTCTGGCAGCAGTAAGCCTAGGGCAGGAGAATGGCTTTGGCAGAGAAAAGCCGTGGCCTGTTTTCAGCCAGGCCATGCAGAGCCCCAGGGCTGTCAGACCAGACTGCACTTCTGCAAGGGCCGCATGGGAGGGAAGCTGCACCAGAGACCAGAGGAAAGACCAAAGGACAAGGCTGTCCTTGTTCACAGCCTTCTAGAATGAGAAAGTGACCGTGGCTAGCTAACTAAATATTGACTGGGAGGCAGTAGGTTTAGTTCTGCTCACCACGCTGAGAAGCTGAGCTTTCTGTGCATAGTGCAGATAACACTGCCTGCTCAGCAGGGACCTGGATGACTTGCTGTATCTAATGCTCATTTTACCTGAGGTTAGTTCAGGCTTTCGAAATATCTTCACATTTTTATTCACTTACAAGGGCTTTCTGCTCATATGAAAAAGTACTATAAACATAAGATGTCTCTTAAAGGACACAATATGATTTATCTAGCTGCCTCAACTATTATTTCTAACATAGCTATTTCTTTTATAGCAGTTAATGTGACATTGCTTTGCTTCAAAAGAGAGACAGAGTATAAGACTTACTGCTGATACCACAGCAGTATTTGCACCATTTATTGCATCTTCACAAAATGCAGAAAGAGCAGCTACCTGGGGGACTCCCTGAAGGCTTCACCTGCATCCATGCAGTTGCTGCACTCCCACACCAGCAGAGCTGCCTGCCAGGTGCCAAGGGGACTCTCACTTCCAGGATTTCATTTTCCACATGCTCCAGAAGGCAACCATGGCCTCACTTTGGCCTGCACTCACGTTTGCAACATGAGCAGCACAAAGACTGTGAGGCAGGACTTGCCTGGTGTTGGGTCTTGCAAGGCACCGTGGGTATCATCAGAGCTTGCTCCACAAGCAGTGATAATACCAGCAGTCTATCTCTGGCAAAGACAAAGGCAGCCTCATCCACCCTTGTTGCTTTCAGTGTCAGCCTTTCCTCAAATGGCTCAGACAGGGATTTGGCAGATGTCTGGGCACACATTTAGCTCTGTTTGTTTAGGGCAAGAAGCCCTCTCAGCCCTTCTTGGATGAATAAAATCTGAGAAGAGTTTGGCAGTGCTAATGCACTGTCCTGACAGGATAGTGGAACAAACTCAGAGCCAGTTCAGGTGTGAAAAAACAAGGCATCTGCCTATTACCACCACTCAATATGCCCTCTCCTCAGAACACAAATCAGCACAAAACCACTGTCCAACAAGTCTGTCCATTCCCAAGCATAATTTTTTACTTCTGCAGGAAACCTTTGTATGAGATGGAGGAGGAATGATTGCAGGTTGATCAAAATGGACTCCCATGAATACCATTGGGTTAAGTAACTGTGAAATGCCTGATTACTGCTTGAAAACGTACAAAAATGGCCTTTAGAGGGTTAAAAGAAAATGAGTTTCAACCGATATATTGCTACCATTTAAAAAATTACATTTCCATGTCTATGTCTGCAGCATGGGGGTCTGAGCTGCCAGAACTCAGAATTTGTTCAACAAAGCAGCCTGGTCTAAGCCAAGTACAGTGATAACACAGGGCTTGGGTTGCCAGGAACCAAATGGCTTTCCTAGAAATGCTGACTCCCCAAATCACTTCTGTTTTTTTCTTTCTTGCAGGAAGCATAAGTGCTCCATCCTCAGGCTTTCAAGCATTTCTGTCAGCTGGACTTTTAAATTACAGGATGACTGTGATGAAACATGAATTCAATAAAACATGATTTCTCATGTAAATAGCTAAGAACTAGAATAATATACCCCAATTTTCAGAAAGACTACACACATTCAGAAAGACTAGAAATTTGTATCAATATGAAGAGGCTGAAATAGCTGTGTAAAAACAATAACTGTAGACTCTACCAGCTTACAGCTATAAATATTTAGGATTGTATGTTCTTTACTATATATTACACCTTTTCCAGGAATCAAAGAGAAAACTCTGGGAACAGCTGGCGTTTTTCTTAGTTATCTTCAGCCTGTGCTAGTACTGGAGTGCTGATGAACCTAGCTGCAGTGTCCATATTGCAGGCATTGCCTCAATGATTGCCCGGATTATTCCCCACACGGACATGCTTCAACCGTAATAGATCCTAGCTTCCAGAAGGAAGGCACAACAGGCATTGAATTGAACACCCAAACAAAAAACTCAACAAAAAAAAACCACAAAAACATATATATAAGTCAAGATATGAATTTTGGTGGAAATGAACAGGAGGAAAATCCTGGGTTGAGAAATTATGAGGAAAATCTCTACCTTTGAAGAGTAGGTGTTCTCTGTCTGAGGCATGCACTTAGGACTTTAGAATTCTATCTTCAAGTCTCTCCTTTTCTGGACATAGCTGACAGTCACTCTGAAATATGACCTTCCTTTCCCATGAAAATATGTTAAAACTGTCATCTTGATATGATGTTGGAGTCTCCAAAGCTGTCACAGATTTTGCAGCTAGTCATTGCAGAAATAATGAGTAAGACTGATACTTGAAAAAGTCCAAGCAGTGATGCAGAATCCTTCATGGATTAAAAAAAAAACAAACCAACACAGCTGCTAAATCTGGATAACAGATTTGTTGTAAGTATTTAAGATCATATGTTGTTTGTTAAGTGATATTAAGTTTTGGCAGGGAAAGAAGAAACAGCCTGGGAACTGTATCTTTAAGTGCCTTACATTCACAAGCACATAAAACTAGGGGCTGAGGCATTGCAGAAACAAGTGTTCATTAAACAGAGCTTGCTGGAGGTGGATCCTGAAAAAAGAAGAATGAGATTCAAGTACTTGAATGCATCTGTGCTCCTACTGGGAATCAGTAAGAGAGCTGCAAATAGATTCCAGGCATCTCGCCTCTCTATTACCAGCTCTAACTCTGGATTCATTCACTCTTAACCAAACACACTGCTTGAAAGGCTTGTGCTTCAGTGAGTCCAAAATTTACTTCTTCCCAAACTACATCAGATTGTGAGACTGCAGTTATTTTATTAAGAGAGAATGTTCTCCCCATGGGTGAAAAGACCAGCAGCTGATTCCATTAGTCATGCTGCTGGCTCCAGAGGATTCACTGATATGAGATGCAGACTGGTTTTTACTCATTTGCAAAACATTTCTTTTTCCTTAAGCTGACCACCAAATTGCAGGATTTGAGATGCATGCTGGAAAGAGTCAAATCCATTATCACTGAGGCATATACTTGCTATAAAAGCTAAAATTACAATCTTCATGTTTAAACATCTGGTCATGACCCAGGAGGGATATATCCCTGCTGGCCATGAAAAAGTAAATCTTAAATAAGTATAAATTAATTGCCTGTAGTAATATGGAATCTTTGTAATCATTTATGTTCAAGCATATGAGTGAGTATTCATTAAGCTGTGTTTTTAGACATTTACAGAGATTATCTAACACATACATTACCAAAATTATTAGCTGCAAATTGGAGGAAATGCCCTGCACACTGGCATTGTCATTTTATTCCACTCAGTGTCTCTAAATCAAGAGACTAGATACTATTTCCACAGATCAACAAGACAAGAGGAGGAAGTACACAGTTTGAGCTTCTATGTCACTTTCTTCTCATCTGAGAATACATTCTGCACTGTCCATACTTACTGGATTACTACTTTGCCATTTTCCTCTACACAAGACATGCTGAGGCTTTAGATCTGACCTGTCACTTTTCTGTGTCTTCTGGAAACTTTAGTACATGACTCAGAGAAAAAATTTAAAAAAAAAAAAGAGAGCGAGAACATTCCGCTATTCTTCCTCAGATTTATATTGCCCTCTTCTATCTCCTTAGTCCCTGTACACTTACGCCACTTATTACCATCTGCACTAAAATGCAAGTGAGAACCCACACTGGAAAGAGACTGGGGAGATTACAGGGTATTAACACCAGCAATGCAGTCAGTTGGAGGGCTGCAAGGAAAGCAGAGCAACAAAGAGTTCTTCATGGTGCTGCCAACCGTAGGACACTAGAAATTATATTTTGCCCATTTTTTTGCCCCTACATGGTGTGACTCTTCGAGATGGTCCTATGCAGGGCTAAGAGTTGGACTTTATGATCTTTGTAGGTCCCTTCCAACAGCATATTCTATTATTCTGTCATGTATACCACTAGTCCTTTGCAAGTTTCCACCACCATCAACAATGGAATCAAGCCATCTTATTGACAGACTTGCAGCAGAAACTGAAAGCCTTGGGCTTCAGTGGAGAATGTTTTAGAAGTTCAGACACACAAGTATAAGGTGATACAAATTCAGCTATCAACCAAAACCTAAAAATACCCAACTGTTCTGAATCAGTCACAATGTTTCATGCATCTTTCAAAAAAAAAGCCTGCAGAAAGATTTAACAGAGCTGAAATGTCTACATGAATGTCTCTGTGAATGATAATTTGTAGTAAGATTTGCACAAAGGAAAACACTCTTTAATATAATAAGCCCTAAACCAAATAAATCCAAAACTATTTTTAAAAGACAGAAAGATAGAGAGAGATTTTTGAATGTGTCCACATGCAGAATGTGGCCATGGCAGAAACAGAGTACAAGTTGTAACATGATGGACTAAAAAAAAAAAAGTGTCCCAGCACTTGGAATTTTGAATCAATTTATATGTGGAAAATATGGGTTCAATGGGGAGTTTCTTATGGTAAATGGACTTGAAAGACAATAGAAAGTAAATAGAAAGTAAAATAGAAGTAGAAAGCTTCAAGAAAGAAATCTAAAAATATCTTTCAGCTGTGAAAATGCAGAAACATTGCCTCAGATTACAGATGTGCAATTGTTGTCCACAATAGTGTTTGGTATGATTGGGCAACACTGGGTCATAGCCACATACGAGTCTTTGAAATCCAAGGATAGTTTACTATGCCTGTTTGCACAACATGAAATAAATGTAGGAACAAGCCCAAAGGAATTCTACATTTCTTAGGGCTCTCCAGTGCGAGATCTCAAACAAATACAGGAAACAATACAAAAGAATCATCTAACTACAAAGGTCCTAGTTTAGGTTTGCTTCAGGGTTGATATGAACCTCTCTGAAGTATCTTGGACATAGTGCCACTTTGTATGACTGTTATCACCCCTGTTAAAACAATCTATGAATACAATAATTACAGAGTCACAGAATCATTAAGGTTGGAAAAGACCACTAAGACCATCAAGTCCAAACTTTGACCAATCAGCCCCCTGTCAACTAAAAAAAAGCACTAAGAGCCACATCCAGTTGTTTCTTGAACATCTGAAAGGATGGTGACTCCATCACTTCCCTGGCCAATCAATTCCAATGCTTAACAACCCTCTCTATGAAGAAATTCTTCCTGATGTCCAACCTGAACCTCCCCGACACTATGTCATCTTGTTTTGTCAATAGTCGCCTGGGAGAGGAGGCTGACCCTCAACTTGCTACAGTCTCCTTTCAGGCAGTTGTAGGGAGAGATAAGGTCTCCCATGATCCTCCTTTTCTCCAGGCTAAATAACCCCAGCTCCCTCACCTGCTCCTTGTACTGCTTATTCTACAAATCCTTCACCAGATTCATTGCCCTTCTCTGCACCTGCTCCAGCACCTCAAGGTCTTTTTTGCTGTGAGAGGCCCAAAACAGAACACAATATTTGAAATGCAGCCTCATCAGTAACAAGTACAGGAGGATGATCACCACCCTAATCTTGCTGGCCACATTATTTTTGGTACAGGTCAGGATGCCATTGGCCTTCTTGGCCACCTGGGCACACTGCTGGCTCATGTTCAGCCAGCTGTTGACCAGCACCTCAGTCCTTTTCCACCAGGCATCTTTCCAGCCACTCTGCCTCCAGTATGTTGCACTGCATTGGGTTGTTGTGACTCAAGTTCAGGACTTGGCACTTGGCCTTGCTGAATCTTGTACCATTGGACTCGGCCTATTGATCCAAACTATTCAGACCCCAAAATCAGCAATAGTTACAACAGATATNTTTCTTGAACACCTGAAAGGATGGTGACTCCATCACTTCCCTGGCCAATCAATTCCAATGCTTAACAACCCTCTCTATGAAGAAATTCTTCCTGATGTCCAACCTGAACCTCCCCGACACTATGTCATCTTGTTTTGTCAATAGTCGCCTGGGAGAGGAGGCTGACCCTCAACTTGCTACAGTCTCCTTTCAGGCAGTTGTAGGGAGAGATAAGGTCTCCCATGATCCTCCTTTTCTCCAGGCTAAATAACCCCAGCTCCCTCACCTGCTCCTTGTACTGCTTATTCTACAAATCCTTCACCAGATTCATTGCCCTTCTCTGCACCTGCTCCAGCACCTCAAGGTCTTTTTTGCTGTGAGAGGCCCAAAACAGAACACAATATTTGAAATGCAGCCTCATCAGTAACAAGTACAGGAGGATGATCACCACCCTAATCTTGCTGGCCACATTATTTTTGGTACAGGTCAGGATGCCATTGGCCTTCTTGGCCACCTGGGCACACTGCTGGCTCATGTTCAGCCAGCTGTTGACCAGCACCTCAGTCCTTTTCCACCAGGCATCTTTCCAGCCACTCTGCCTCCAGTATGTTGCACTGCATTGGGTTGTTGTGACTCAAGTTCAGGACTCGGCACTTGGCCTTGCTGAATCTTGTACCATTGGACTCGGACTATTGATCCAAACTATTCAGACCCCAAAATCAGCAATAGTTACAACAGATATTTACAGATATTACAACAGATAGTTGTAATACATAGTTTACTCATCACAAGATTAATTCCAAATATTAAACCCCGACTAGCTCATTACCTATAATCTGTTCAGCATCTCTTGTCAAACAGACTATTCAAGACTCTACTATATACTTCCAGAAGGTTAAACACAAAGAATTGATAAAAACAGAAAAACAGTAAGTTCAAGACTTTCTTTCTTACTAGTCTAGTAATTTCACATTTTGATTTATCAGGTTTAAAACAGACTGCCACTTTAGAGACACAGATAGAAAAATAGTTCTAACTAATAACAATAATGGCTACTAACTGCTAATCAACTTCCTACAGTGCAATTCTGCCTCCTGTGAAATATACACCAGCAGATCAAAAAAAAAGACAAACAAGGCAATCCACCAGTTTTTCATGAACAAAACATTACAGGCACCTTCAGCACCAATAATACTTCCCTCTCACCAAGTTTAGACATCATATTGACCTGTGATATTCACATGAGGAGAATAAATTTCAGAACTCAAGAGGAAACCCACCATAGCACAGTTTAATAATTTCTGGATGTCTTTGGAGCTGCCCACTGCTTATGTATCTGTCAAACAACAGAAATTGCCAAGAGAAATGCAAAAATCTAAATGGATTGTCTAGGTTTGCTTTGTATCAGGCAAAACAGTGAAGAAGTAGAGGGCATGTATGGAGTGCCAAAAATCAGATAAAAGCATAAACTTAAACCATCGGTGCATTTGGTAAACATACTGCTGTACATTTGGATTCGAAATAAATAGTCCAAGTTCCAATCTACTGCATCAAGTCATAGGTAGGGAGAGAGATAATAGCACCACGTTATATCTAATCAAAGTTCCTACTTGCTGAGACAGTACATTTAATACACAAGCCAAAAAATGTACTTGTGAATAACAGAATGTTGACAGGAGATAGATTTGAATTTCAAAAAGTAAAAGGGCAAAATGCAGTTGCTTGGGCCAGGACTACTGGTATGCAGTATATTTTCTGGAATGATATTTTGTGCTCACACACAGCATTACCAGATTTGGTTCCATGAACCCACAGTAAAATTGAGCCTACTGAATATGCCCTACTGTTCTGCAATGACCAAACAGTCTCAGCATGTGCCAGGCTTGGTCTTTACAGTCTCTAGATAAAGGCAAGGGACTACCCATAAAAAGGCCAAGTGCAAACCTGATTTTCAATGGGTTTTGATTTTATTTAAAAAAAAAATTCCACAAAAATCTCTGTCATTATCTTTTCCACAGGCTGGCTGATTTTAGCCTACCTTTAATTTGTACTTCCTAGAACCATTCTCCATTTTATATTGCCATTGTGTATCACCTGGCTAGCCATTATTAAAAATTGTACATATTAAATTAGCATTAGGGAACCATTTAGCATATTCTATAACACTCTAAGATAACTCATCAAGGTCTGACAAGGGCCTGACTATAATGACTGCTAGTCCTTCACAGAACAGCAAGAAGCACCTCCTTAGAAACACAGTTTGAAAACTGCTCTATCAGTGAAATCATTTTTTCAAGGTCAATAGATTATATCTTCTCTTACAAACTAGCAGACATGTAAAAGAATCTGGCATGGACTTTCAACGTGTAGCTTGAGCTATATAAATACAGAAATCCATAAATAGGAGGTTAGATCGATCGATCTATCTATCTATCTATCTATCTATCTATCTATCTATCTATCTAATTAGAGCCAATAAGGCACTGGTTCTTCTAAATTTAAAAAGTGATGTGATAGTTTGAAAAATTGCTCTGAAAACAGATTTTTATTGTCTCACAATAATTCAATTTCAAATATGTTATTGCAAAAAAGGAAGATATTTTGTCCCCTTCAATTTATCTAAGAAAATGAAAAATGAATTGTTTCTAGCCTATCAATCCATGCCTGGAAAACAAATCAAACAAAGGTAATGCAACACATTGAAAGGAATTTGGCATGTTTTCTGTGTCTGGACTGTTTTCATAAGGCTGACATGAATAACTCTGGCCACCCAAAACACTTGAACTGAGAGTGATCAGGCTGTGAAGAATCCAGCCAGGTAAGAAAACAGAATTCAAATGCAACAGATCTGATGGGGATATGGCCCATATGGAGAAAAAATAAACCAATGAACCACAAAAATTACATTTAACTGTCTAAAGTTAAGTATTGAAATACATGTTTTGACAGTTGCCCTTTCCAAAGATGCTGCAGCTGGGGATAACTAGAGGTATCTGAAATCCCATTCAATTCTGTGCTAAGTGAAGTTACTTAAACTAAGATCACATATCTTCAGCTTCTAATTATAGAGTAAAATGACTAATTTAAAACACATAAATCTGACAATTTTTACTTGAGCCTACAGGTGCACTTTAATCTCTGACTGTTTCCTCCACTTCAGTGACTCATGAAACTACTTAGTCTGAATTTGTTTGAGGTCAGATTCCCAACTTAAATATTAGTAAATTGCAAGGTGAGCAATAAGGGCTGATACAGCTTTTTCTGAGATGAGTCCAAATTACTTTTCTCACTGTCTGTCTGAAAGTTGTCAGTAGTGTTGCAACACAAGTCCAATGGCTTTTCCGTAAATCCATACAGAATATTTTAAGTATTTTAAGATCTCCTACAAGTTCAGCTGAATTTTCTGAACGTTTCTGTGTACAGCATTTTATGAAGCATCTCCTTAGAGGATATTTCTGGAATCCCACCAGTTCTCAGTAAGTCATCTCCATGATACCCATATGATTTAAAGGTAACATACTGAGAAAATGTGGGACATGAAAAAATATACTTAATTACAGTATTTAGATGAAGTTTAATACGCAGAAAATGGTTGGCAGTCAAAAGAAAGCTTAAGGATTTTCACTTCAGCTGTAAAAGTACTGATATGTGCCTGCAGTATTACAAAAAGCAGCTGAAGCCTGCCAGCCAGACAATAGAGTGAAACGTAGTTCAAGCTAACTAACAAAGATGCCTGGTATGACGGGATTGTATTAACTTCAAGAACACTTATTATACAGGTATATTTTCTTCCAGAACAATAAAAAAACATTGTCACACTGTTCTTTGGATTGGAATAAAAACCAAATGTGCCAGGAAAAGTGCCCAAATTCCCTAAGGAGATGCTTCATTTTCCAAAAGAAAATAAGTTGTTTTTCTATAGAGTCATTTTCAGTGATCAGAAACTTTCCCACTGTTGGAAAGGAACAGAGGATGAAAAACTCTGCATGTTTCTTTTCTTTGTATCATTACTCTTTACACAATCCCTTATAACCCGCAATCTTAATACATACATTAAATACAAGCTATAGAATGACTTTAGGCAGCAGGGAGATAGAACACAAAAAGTGCTGTCAAGCTTTACAACAATTTAGTTATTACAAGAACCTGCCTCTTAAAATGTTCTGTGTCAAATGAAGCTCTCTATTATTCTAGTCAACATTTTCAAGACTCCCTAAATTCTGAAGTACACAATATCTGACCTTTGCATGTTTTCTCTTTGTTTTCCTTGTGCTTGACTCTCAGAAGGAGCTCAGTCGTCATTTTGGTGTGTCTCTACACTCCCATGTGGTGCTTGTCTCTATGCACAGATTGGTCTGGAGAGAAGTCAGACTTAAGATTCAAGACTCCTCCAGCAGATATCCAGAGATAAATGCACTCTACTAGTATGGCGGTTGCATTATTGTTTTATAACACAATAAAGCACTCTGCACTGGCAGGGAAAGGCCTGAAACTATTAGTAATTTTTTCCCATCTCCAACAACTATATTAGAGGAACACAACAAAATTTGAAATAGCTTAGCCAATTCTGTTGCATTTATTTCTTTTTTTTTTCTTTTTTTTTTTTTTTTCCCTCCCCACCCCCCATCCCCAAGAAAAATGCTAGAATTTGCTGGCTGGCAGACTGAATAACAAAAAGTGTACTTTGGAGAGAATTGTAGTGAGTGATATGCACAGACTCTCGATGTGATGCAAAACAGTTTATTGCAGCACAGAGCGAGGACAGCGTATGGTTACATGGTATATTTTTTATACCCCTATGGCTTACTAATACANAATCTCTTTAGAGAATCTTGATTGGGTCCAGTTTGCTGCAATATTTAACTTATTTGAAACCAAGAAGACAAGGATAAAGTACTTAAGCACAGAAGACAAACTGCAGCCGTTGATCAGGGAAGTTATAGCTACATTGTCCCTTTGTATTCCCCATCAATAACCACTTCTGACTATAATATCCCTCTGTACCCAGGGGTTGCTATACTTTCTGTTATATCTTGCAAAGTGAAATCCCAACCAAATGCAAAGCATTAGTTTTCAAAGAGAGACCAAATGGCAAGTATGACTGAAGAAAACTGCAAGGTCCTTTTGTTTTTCAAATTGAAGTGTTGGCTTTTTCTTTTCTTTGGAAAACAGAAAAATAATGTAAATGCTGAAAAAGCTGTCAAGAGAGCATCCAGGGGCTGAGATGCTTCACATGCTCATGAGTATGTAATGATCCCTATTTCCAAGGACTTAAGATTGAGCCCTGAAGCTACAACACTTTACACATAGTGTCTTTTTTTCCTTTTTTTTTTAAATATTTTTCTGTTTCTTTTATTAGTGATAGCTGCAGGCAAGGTTTGTTTTCTCTCACCCATTTGCTTCAGCTGTGTCATACGTCATGGTTAACTTCTTTAATGGAGTGTTTGCAGATGAGGTTGTAAAAATCATTAGCCACGGTCGGCAGATGCTAGGTACTGCTAGGATGCTGTTCCAATCACTCCTTCTCTTTAATTAAAATTCTAAATAAATCATGAGGTTTTGCAAACACAAGCTGACAGTACTTGCATAAGACAAAAGCTATGCTGACTGCTGGCAGTTTTGATGCAGCACTTTAGCCTCCTATTTCTTCCATGTTTTGTTTTGCTGGTTTTTGGTGTTTGGGGTTTTTTCCTTGGCCATCATACAAAATCCCCATATGCACTTCTTCAGCGCTTAAAAGTCGTTATTGCTGAAGATCAATACCAAGAAAATATCTTCTTGGTGCACAAATGGATTTTTTCAGGGTTTTTTTCTTTTCTTTTTGTTGTTGTTGCTTTTTTTTTAACAATAAATGCAACTAAAACTTCATGTAAGGAGTAAAGCAAATATCCTATATGCAGTTGAATTGATTTTTTGGTGATATTCTTGTGAAACATAGATGTGAAAGCCTTAAACATTCACAGCAGAAGAATATTTATTTGTCATGAAACCTGAATAAATTGAATCCTTTTCTCTTTGTTTCTATGGGAACGAGTTCTATTGAATAAACAGTCTTTGAATAATATTTTATTATTTCTAATTATATTAAATATAATTCAATATGTCACATTGAAATAATTTTAATTGTAATGAGAAACTTTAATACTGGAGCAAACTTTAAAAAAATAGGCTAGCTGAGTTTAAAGTAATTTATGCTGCCTGTAATTTTTAGTTTCCATTGTTACTAGAGCTAATTACTAGCTACTAGAGCTGAATGTTTGCATTTGAAATCTTAATGAGGTGATGTTTTATCATGGTATGAAGAAAAGATATGAAATAACCACGATGAAAAGACCAAAAGTTGTAGAAAAATAGTTCTAGTTGTAGGAAAAAGCAATCAGTCACCAGGGAGCTTTTCTTGTTCACAAAATCCCTGCATTTTCCTGTTTTCTGTATAACTATAGTCTTTTTCTTCCTTCTTCTTTTGCTAAAGCAGCTAACAAACATCTCAAATCTCAGTTTTCATACAAATTAAAAGGAGACAAGTATTACAGCCTAGTCTGTTGTTTAGCCTCTTATATCTTCATAAAATCAATGGAGTCCCTCACAGACCATTTCAGAATTATCAGCAGAAATGGGCTCCAAAACAGCACTATGGTGGCATAGTAAAATTATTTTGAAATGAATACAGCAGTGTTTAACTAAAACTAAATTTGGATTAAACTTAGTCTAACCAATATAAACAACAAAAAAACCTACAACGACAACAAAACAAACAGTGACAGTACCTAAAGGAATGGCCTAAAGTTGTGTTAGAGGAGGTGTAGGTTGGATATTAGAAAAAGGTCACTGCAACAGGCTCCCCACAGAAGTGGTCACAGCACCAAGCCTGACAGAGTTCAAGAAACGTTTGGACAACACTCTCAGGCACAGGGTGTGACTCCCGGGGATGGTCCTGTGCAGGGCCAGAAAATGGACTCAATGATCCTTGTGGGTCCATTCCAACTCAGCATATTCTGTGATACTGTGAAATAAAACCCAAAAAAAACCCAAAAGAAAGGCATTTAAGTGAAGGTGGGCCTTAACAATATAATAGAGAAATTAAAGCGAATGCATGGCCTTCTTTTTTTATTACATTGCTGCTGATAATCATATTGTTATTGTCAACACACCTAAATACTCATATACAAAATACCAAAAGTGAGGGAAATTTTTCTTTTTTATAAAAAATGAAAATCACTTGTAGCCCTCTTCAACATTACCACCCTTTTCTTGATTATTCTGTAGCAATGTCAAAATCTCTTCCTCTTAAACTCCTTTTCATATCAGAAAGTCACCTAAATCATGACTTTGACATAAATTAAAGATTAAATAATGAATAAGAAAAAGAATCAAATTTCTAGTAAAAAATGCAACTCTTTTATTAAAATAGCAAAGTGAATTCTGAAAACTAAGTGAAAAAGACAACATATTATTACTTTATCAAAGGCAACTTAACTATTTAAGCATTCCCATGACTGCATTTGTTTACAAAACACTGACCAGCAAACTTCTGTTCACAGCATCATAGAACATTTTGAGTTGGAAGGGACCTTTAAAGGTCATCCAATCTGAGCTCTCTGCAATGACCAGGGACATCATCAACAAGATCAGGCTGCCGAGAGTCCCATCCAGCCTGACCTTGAATGTTTCCTTTTATGCTCTCAAGTGGTAAGGCTCATGATTACAGAAATAGAAATTTACTTCCAGATTTTTCATCTGCCACTACTCAAATCTCATAAACCTGTCAGAACTGATCATCTATATTAGAAATATTTCAATAAGTTTTAAAAAGCTTTTGCAGAGTTTTTCATTTAACAGCTGGAATACCTAATGAATTTGAATAATGGTTTTATAACTGCAGTGTGCTAAAGGATCAGGAATCATTTTTATCTCTTACTAAAAGGAATTATTCACCATCCATAAATATTTAAAATATAGACTTGAAAATGCAATATTCTGAATTTGGCAACATGTTGTGTAAACATGATGAGTCCAGAGAGGAAAAAATTCTCATTATGAGCTCCTTTGTTCTGCTTTATTGTTTCTTGTGATCTCCAATACAGTCTGAAATTGCAGCATTTTTTTAAACTAGAGTGAAAATAATTCTTTTTCAATACAGTCCTGGGTTTGACAGAGTGAAATCATTCTTATTACAAAGGAGGTAGCACTCCTTGTAATACAGACTAGTCCACATTTTATCCCAAAAATAAGTGATAAAACGATTTTTGATGGTATTTTGTAGAACTAGCACATTTAATTCAATAAGAGTATTAGAAGTTGTATTTGCAATTTGTTCCAGGACCATGTAACTAAATCAGTAACTTACTGAGAAATAACTTTTTCAGCAAAAAACTTTCTGCAGTAAATCCTAATGTACAGAAATGATCCTACAAATCAAAGTTTTAGCTCCAGTGAAGTTTGTAACTGAGGAGGATGCTCAAAAAGGAGAAAAGTCACTTAAAGGATTCATTTTGAAACAATTGAACAAAGCACTTGTCACACAGCAGGAAACAGAAAAGCACTTAAAGCCACTGTCTGTAAAAGTAATTTATTTTAGCAATCATCTCCAAATTTATACAGGAAACAAAATGCAAAGGAAATAACTAATGAGAGTTCATTAATCAAAATTCCAGCAGTTCCTTATTTATAGGAATGGGATATGTATTGAAAATTCCCAAAATGCAAACAATATAAAATGAAATGTGTCATAAGAGGGTTTTAAAGTCAGGTAAATATAACTTATGCAAGCACCTTAGCTAAGGTGAAAACTTCAGGAAGTACAACCCAGCAGGCCAGAAAATGCATATGCCCAAGAATTCAGTGTATGTCTTTTGTCATTGCTTTGACTGAAACAGTCCTTTTGTTGAGGACTTTACAAAATAACAGATAATTATTTTAAAAGTTCCAGAGTATTCCAAAAAAGGCTCAATACGCTTTCTATATTTAAAGGCAAATAAAACTTGTTTCTGTTAACTACCAATAACTAAATTAATCTTCTGTCTTGTAAAATGCAAGCACAACTTAGTGAGAATGCTACATGATAATTTAGAAAACTGTAATAAGGAATAGGACTGAAGGAAAAGAAGCAAAGAATAATAAAGTTCTCACCAGGAATTAGTCTGAAAGAAGTAGTAGGGGACTAAGGAGAAACAGACAAACAATAAAGTGGTCAGACAAAGAGTAGTAGTTACTGAGAAAGCAAAGATAGTGAAAGGATAGGAAGCACTGAAATAAGGAGTAAAGGAACCAGGTTGTAGTGTGTAGGAGATGATACATGCATTTGTTCTTCAGTAGGTGTCTGTTGTTCTAGTTCTGAACACAGAACTTGAAAAGCATACAGAATTCTTCAGTATGTGCTTTTGATGTGGGCCATGATACTGAGACTGCAATCTCTTCCATTGCATCAGGAGCATATGGATCACTACCACAGAGCTTACCATGTTCCTGGGTTCTACTTTAATAGATGCTGCGCAGAGTGCATTCTTATCTGTATTAGATTGCATTCTTATTTCAGACTGTGATGACACTTTGAATCAAATTTCTTCATCTTCCACCATGTTTCAGTTCATACTGAAATTGGTCTTGCACTACACAAACTGGTCGCCTTCTGGATGAAACCAGGATTTATAGGTCTGGGGCCCTCCTAGCAAGCCCTAACTGCTAATAGATCCATGGGCCCAAACTAGAGCTGGTGTGTAGTAAAACCTCTGACATACACGTAGGCTAGATGCCATATCTGCAATACCAACAGTTTGGATCTTCAGTTGCACTCCCACTTTACCAGCTTACACACAGTGTG